>JAQFYC010001253.1:0-37105 GCA_034694165.1 Tomocerus mixtus | reverse complement strand
AGTTCTGCCAATTCTGCCATTTTAGCCGGCTGGCTGGCTGAAATGCCAGTTAGCCGGCTTTTTTAGAACACTGATTACCTTGTCTCGAGAATTAAATAGACGAATACATACGTGTTCCTATATATTATCGCCGGTTTAATTTATTTCCGCTTAAAGCACGACAATTAAACCAGGAGGCTGCTAATGCTAATATTTTACTTATTAGTTATTAGCCATTCATATCCCTAGGATATTTAGGTTCAATAGACACGTATATATTATACTTATCACAATTTAGAGTTCCCCGTTCCCAAACTCGAATAACTACTTTTTTAACTTCAAATTATTCGGGTTACTTTTACACACCGAAAAGCTACTTATTTTGTTAGACTAGTCACTAGTTTTTTTAATAAAATGATGGCAACCTATGCAAATCATCAGGAAGTCAAAAATGCACCTACAGAATTACCTAGCTGGGTTTTACCTCCTATCCACAACCTACAACCTATACTATATTGACACTATGCTACATAATTATACCGTAAGTAAGTAGATATGAAAAAAGGTAGATAGATATTTACAAAATCTTACCGATATCATCACCATGGCCGACCATGGCTAAGGCTCGTAATAAATCCGGTGAAATGATAGTGGGAACTCCCTTGAGTGGCATATTGGTTACTTTTCAAAGACGAGACCGAGGAATAATTAAACTACAACAAAAAATAATTTTGATTTTGAATGTAAATGTAAAACTTTAACGCATGGATGGCTAGTTGCTAGTAAGTAGGCTAGTCTAGATTATCAAAGATAAATACAATATAAACTAAATTCTTATTTATTAAAATAAAACTGCTCAACGATTTCACTATCAACCATTGACTATAACTATGTCACAAAATAGAATAAAACCTGCACGCAATAATTTCTTTTCTTACAACGGAAAACGAAGAAAAAATCCGCTCACCTTCCTACAATTTGTATAACTTGTATATTATGTAACAACTTACACAACAGATTTGCCCTTTTCCAGCTAATCTACTTTTCAAGTAGCCACTTCACCACACTTCACAACTTCACGCAATATATATTAATTATCTTTGCTTTGCCCTAATTGTTAATTGATCGCAAATCGCAATTCAGTCTTAGTTCTGGAACTTTTTCACAGCCGTTAAATTAAATGGATAATATTATAAGCCAACGTAACACAGCGGCAATTCGGCACTAGGACAGCGTGGCGCTAAATTATTCCAACGGCAAGCCACGTGTTATGCTACGACCCGGCAAAGGCGATTCTCTGTTCTCCAATCTACGAATCACAACAACAAAGCTGCAATGCAAATGCAAACAAAGGATTTCGTTCCATTTTCATATGAAAACATGAAATCTTCTAAAATTCAAACTTGTTTTGTTTATATTTTGATTTTAGTAAGCTTTTTAATTGTGCAGCTGACCAGATATTAAAAGTAAACATTACAAATATTATTTTAAGATAGAAATCCATTATCGTGATAAGTAGATAAGTTTAAGAAGTCAAAGATACAGTGATTTTACAAATATATGGTGCTATTGGTGCTATTGGTGCTTTTCGAAACTCAATCTGCGGTGTAACCTCAAGGGCTCCTTCCTTTTGATGTCCTGATTGACTTGACCTGCTTTTGCTCACCTGCTTATGGGGAAGTCATTTTTTCTAATTGCATCCCGTATCTATCGGTTTAACATTTAATTGTCTGTGTCACAATACATGGGTGAGTAATCATGAAATCAGGAAAGATTAATATCCTGGTTGTGTATCTGTAAACCAAACATTTCCCAATTAATGAACCATTATTCTCCAGATGCCAGATATCAACTTTTGCCTATCTGGAGAATGGAAAACCTCCATAATATGGATACTTTTGTTCTCCGGTTTTATACTTTATATTTTTACTGCGTAATCAATTGTCAAAAGTTAAATTTTTACAACCCTCTTTTTCATTAGACAATTTAAATCCTTTAAACTTTAGTGCTCGTATCAAATTGACAGATACGGTCTATGTATGTTTATTTAATTGTTCAATAGTGTTCATTACTTTTTATATATTAAGTACGATAATTTTGATCTGAGGCTGTCAAAATTATCAGTACTTTTAATGGTCAATTTTTGCAACTGAACAAGTGGCAATTACTTGTCGTAAAACAAGGAGATGGTCATCCGGATCATCATATTATGTATAATTTGTCATTTTTTGTTGCACATTTAACCAAATTGTGATTTCATTCCTCGAGCTTTAACATTATGAACTACTAATAAAACAGATTTGGTCTGTTCGCCCGTGCATCATGTAAAGGCAATTAATCCACATCTCCGTATTTGTTAAATCTAGCATAGGAAAACGCAAATATGCTCGGGCTACAGATGTTCTGATTTGAAAGAGGCGATATTTTTGTAGGTTTGCCGATTTTTCGAATTTATTTAAGTATAAAATGTACCACTGTATCAAACTGAACCATTATTATGGTTCCCTTTATGTATCAAGTTTATTTTGGAAACTGTTTTTTTCTTTTCTTTACTATATGGTGCTGAATAATCGTATTGATTGAAATGGAATCACTCATAATTTTTTATTGATGGTGAGTGTTCCTGCTGTGAATACTAAGAATTGCTATAAAAGGGATTAATTCCAGGCTTGCTGATTGAGTTTTCGATGTTTTGAAGTTAATAATGTATTCTACTCTGAATATTTTAAGAATTTTACTTAAGGTTACTAGATTATTCTACCTTGAACTAGATATTTTATTTTCTGATGAGTTAAATGCTGAAGTATGTAGGTATTTTTGCCGCAGTCTCCCTAAAAATAGTTAGACGAATCACTCCATTATTATAAAGAAACCGAATTCAGCTGAAAACTCCCAAAATACGTTGGTAATCCAGGAAAATATAACCATAAAAGGAAATATTTAATCGTTCTCACGTATTTTCTGTGTCCCATACAGATATGTATTTGGTTTGTGATAGTTCTTCATGAATAAGGCTAACAATAGAAGAACATGACATACGCTACACAGTAACTACCTGTACAAACAAATAACTATTAGTAACCCATCATCTGATGAGTATGAGATTGTACAGATATGAAAGGATGGACAATACGATAAACCATTTCAACGGTTGGCCTTTGCACGTTAGTTAGGTTTTCTCTGAGTCAAAAGTCTACGTTTTGAGCAGGTAGTCCGAGTTTTCTTTTTCTTATTGCTTTACTAAAAGGGCCACCGTCATCACACCGGGGAGGCTTTCAACCAGGAGAAGAATGTGAGAATTTCAATAAAAAGCGACACTTACTCTCTACACTTTTCTTAAAGCTACGTGTGTGTTTATTCATGTATATGCAGTATACATGGAAAACATGCTATAGCCGACAAATACGTTATTATACTTAAAGATTTAAATGCATACAATTACATACTGTATGTAGCGAAGCAGTAGATATGGGGTTATGGGTACTTACATTACGTATTTACCAATTGTACAATTGTATAGGATAACTTACTACCTGGCCCAGGCAAGGTACCAATACCATCCTAGTACCAGTACCCTTTATAAAAAATTGAGTGCTGAGGGATTCCAGTTTCGTTTACTTTTCAATTAGCCTTGTTCAGTCAAAAGCTACATGTTTATCCTTTTTCATATTATAAATACATATACCACATACTAACATTAGTGTGCTATATGATATAAGGAACATAAATAAGTAGTTATTAAGGTGATTTAATGGTGGGAATTCGGGGATTCGTATAAGATATACATTGTTACCTTCTTAGACTACATTTGTACTAGTACTGGTCAAATTATACATGTACGAACGAATGTGTGTACGTGAAACTTCCGAATTCCATGCATAACTTTTGATCAATACGTTCCATGCTAAAGCCTGGAGCGGCATATAATAAACAATTTCTGGGAGTTTTCCGAGATGACCGTTCAATATGACGTTTCAAAAAGCGAGCTTGTGCCCTCAAAAAGCCTAATATTCTCCCACGAAGGAACGACTCATCTTAAGTCTGTAGTTTTGTCTACCTACCTAGGTACAGCAATAGAATAGAATGAATGGGCTCATCTCGCAATTATGATGACCATAAAAGGAGAATTTAAGAAAAAGAAGGTGATCGTTTGTCATGCGGTGTCGGTGCCACGAGTCTGTCTCTTCACTATGTGAGCAATTTGGAAGAACCTTCAAGACAGAAGTTGGTAACTATTTAGTTATGATGAACAGCATATTCGTTTTCCCTATATGTTTATACATGTGTGTGGGAAGTTCTGATTTGGATTGATTCCCATATAGTTCAGAGCTGCAGACATAGACAGGAAACTGGTGGAAAGGGACAGGAGAGTGAATTGATGTGTAGGTATGCGTATGCATTAGTCATAGCACAAATATTCCAACGATTTGATCGGCAGGTAGAAATTGTTAATGAAATGTATGGCTGAGTAAGTCCGTAGTAGGTGTAAAAATCCAGAACAACTTGAGAACGTTTGTTTTATGAATGATGTGTTATTGTAAGCGTAGTAAGTTAAGTACATGTAGTAAGAAACTAGTATTTAGGTGAGGTACTTACTACTAATACTTAACTACAACTACGCCACGTACACATAAGTGAGTTGTAAACTTAACATTTTTTTCTTGCATATTAAATACGTTTACCTCACAAACAATTTACTTAATATTTGTATCGTATTCTTGTTAAGCCAGACAAATGTATTAGTAGGCATTCGTTTCACGATGCAAAACTTTGCATGAACATGAACTCCTGTCTTATTACTTCAGCATTAACAGGTGTTTTACCCCAGCAAATAGTTACATCATTCATTTATGCTAAATGTCGTATAATTGTCGTTCTGCTTTGTGTTATCGTTGGTAGATTGGTGTTGGCAGTTGGCATGTAATCCCACTGCTTACTAATAGGTAGTCAGGTACACGTACCTATTGGGTATTTTCCGCAGTATTAATATTGATATTGGAGGCTTGTTACCAGACCACTGCTATTAACTGACGTGAATGAATGAGATTACTTGTCGTTTCGTATGCAATGTTAGGTGGTCTGACTATGCTAATCGTAGGTTATTCATCAGGTGTTGTACTATGCTACTGTTGTTTTAACAACTACTACCTCACTGCATTCCTTCTATAATCCATTGTGATTGTTTATGTGAACTAAAATGTGAAGGCTCAGCTCAGGTGTGTGTTTCACTTTAGGCATAACTATTGGCAAAGATAGTAGAAGTGATCAACATGCACATATTTTAATGCTCGAAGAGCCGCTGCTGACGTGAGTTCATTATCAAGATCGATTATTTGATTATGATGTCGTTGAATTTGTAGCTCACTGACCTAATCTTTCTGTCTGTGTAATGTAATGCATTATAACAAGTTTTTCACACTGCCTGCCACTGAATTTGATTGACAAGGCAGTGAAGCTAGGTAGGTAGGTACAAATATATGTATGAAGTTATGAAGGCAGGGCAGGATAACACTAACACTTCATCACATCACATCATCTCCTATCTGCAGGGATGCAGTCATTCATATTACTAATAGTAACAACGCATGTATGTAGTAAGTATGTAGATCACTTTTCAAAATAACATTATTATGTTGACGTTTGTGTATAAACATAAACATGAAACATCCTAATACATAGGCTAGGCTGAAATGGCGTGGTAAAAAATTCCATCGCGGCTATGAACACTCGATTTTTCACCAATTGCTCATACGTACCTACCTCATCGGAAGATAATCACAGAGTCGGTGTCCATAATTCGTCAAACTCTTTTTTATCATCCTTTCAATATTTCATTTACTCTGAATTTAATCCACTTAAGCTGAATCCCAAAGAAAATAGTGGTTAGGTAAGTGAGCATTGTATTGAGTTAGGTACAACTACACCGAATCCTTCGAATTAATCATAAGTTAAAAATGATGGAATACTCTATTTATGTATTGCATTGTATTGATGTTGATATTTTTCGTGGTATGTCATGTAGCATTGACGCAAATCTAAGGTGGTGTGATTATTGGGAAAAACGCTATGTGTGTGTGCATGATTAAAGCAATGACAATGTGTAAGTAGATGTATAGACGTAGACGTATGGAGCTATGGGTATTTTAACTACCTGTCATCTACTTGGATATTAAAGATTTCATGAATGAAAATGTAGGTAGGTACGTACACACGCAGAAGCCAGAGCTTACTTACTACCTTTACTAGGTGTTAACAACGTAAGCAGTGCACTTGCAAACAATGCAATAGTACGCTGTAGCTGTACGGTAGCTTATAATATCAACAGAGGTATGTATAGATATAATTAGGGAGATTTTTTGCGCATTATTTACAATAATACAATACGGATTATTATGCATTCAAGTGCTTACTATTTGCAGATAGAGATAAACGTCAACTTTTGCACAAGTTTCGACTTCTGTTGAAGACTGTTGACGTCTGGGTAAGAAGAATTAATTTGTTTGTTAGATACAAACAATCATAATAATTGTGGTTACGTATGTATGTATATGCGTATTATCATTGTGTATATTAAATATTTTTATTAAGTAACTACCAAGCAGGTAGATAGTAATTAAACGGCTATAAACAACATAATTAGTCAAGAGACGTAGACAGGTAATTACCAAAAAGCTAATTAGGTACGTATGTCATGTTATTGTATACATTACTCACTTAAGAGTGGCTAAATGATATACAATAACATGTGAATGACGACAAGATCAGAGCAGGATGGTCTCATGTCAATGCAAATATTGTGGCCAGGCCAGGCAAATGCTATGTTGTGTATCTAGTATTGTAATCACAATGTTATATTATGCACTATTATTATTATTGTACGTAGGCATTTCTATACCTGTTATGCATATTAAACAGCGCAAATGTACATATAACAAGGAAAGAATTAATGTGTGGGAGCATAATAATAACATGTACATTCATATATTCATACTGTGCAAATATCTGCATACGTTGATGTTGATATTGATAGAACCTGTGGGTATGTATAGGTTTAGGTATTGGTATAACAAATTCTATAGGTAATAATAATAATATGTATACGCAAGCCTTTGCACATAGAAAAAGAATAAGAAAGGTCATGGATTCAATTCATTGTGCTCTCTGGTTCTAATAATATGACTACCTACGTACTGTTTATGTTGTATAATATGCAAACTACTATAGTAGTTGCATAATAGTTCTCTTGAATAAGTCATCCAGCCAGATTTCCAGTTAATCTTGAGCTATTAGCTTTATTATGTGAGTGTGGGCCTTTGTGCAAATATCAAAGCACACATTAACCATAATCTACCCGTTTCTAGCATAATACATGTATAAACGGAAGCAAGGAAAGCCTCCACCTACGGCAAAGTGTCTTTTTAGCAAGCGGAGGTTAGTGAAAACCCCAAATGAGGGATTTCCAGTATATTCATCAGCTGTTATTACGTATGATTAGCTGAATGAACGTACGTTGCTTAGTCTGAGTATGAGACACTATCACCGTTAGCACATGTTTGCATATTGTTTGACACTATTACTACATTAAAAAACGTATGCGTTTAGCGTAGGTAATGTTCTTCTTATTCTTGCTACGCCTTTCCGTGTCGCCAAGCTATAAATGTGGTATGCATCCTCTAATAATGGATTTAGCAAACGACTTCTCAGCTCAGGTACCTAATCCCTAAGAAGTGTAGGTGCTATGCAGTTTGGCTTCACTTGACGTATATACATAAATGTGCATTAGTGACTGACTGTTTGGCAAATTCACTATACGCTGGTTCGTATTCGTGCTCATACGCTTATCGTGTTTCGCTTTCATTCATTCATTCATTCATGATTCAAATTCCACGGATGAATTATATAGTTAATATGCCTGAAGTGATGGTGACATTGGACGTTGTATTTGCTTGCGTAAAAGGTAGACTACTGGCTACACAGAGATCTGCATGATTCATAGATCTGTTCTGATTCTCTTCATGCTAAAAAACGTAACTACAAACGAAGAACTCTGTTCTTTGCTTGCATTGTAGCTGTGAGAGTAGTGCCGAGCTGAGCTTTATGCTTTATGTTATGCAGATGTGCTACATTTTATAACATTAGTAGGTACCTACCAAATACTAACTGTGTTGGTTGGAAACATTGTATGAGTAAGTACATGACAGCTTATAAGCTATCATTATTTATACGTGGAGTGCAGCTCCGGCTTAGTTTATACACTTTAATATTATACAGCTCTAAGGTTGTGCTCTCCTGCAATTATTTGCACGTGCATGTACTATGCTAATAAATTACCAAATACTGGATATGTAGGCATTTGCATATTATTTCCTTTACAATTTATTTGCATTACTTTGAAATTCATTAATTTAGAATGAGTATGTGGATATACAAACGTGTTTAAAATGCACTCAATCAGAGGGTTAAAAACTATCAATTATTTTCCTCTCTTCAGAACTCAATAGTATTACTTTTGGTAGATTATTTACGTATACATAGGCACTTTTGTGATCTGTGTATACAATATACACCTGTTGATTCATTATATGACACTTCAATTTGTAAAAATATGAATATCCGTATTATACCTTCCTAAAAGGGCTTCTTGAAATCTGGTATTTTTAGACAAACAATTTTAATTTTTTAGTAATATTTTTAACGGATTTTGATTCGAACAATCATAATACCATATTTGTACAGGTTATTTAATATTCAGGTTGTAAAATGTCAATATATTTATATGAGTACTTATGCATCTTAAACAACATAATTTTACGGTTCTAAGTAAGTACAATTATGGTGTGTACGTATCCCAATGTATTGTTGTTACAGTTTAGGCATACATAGGTTTAAAATATTTATTCATGAAAGCAATGCATGTCCGAACGTTGTTATGAACTAACGCACTAAATACATACTATTTATTATCCTTATTCTTAGGAGTTTGGCTACGTATTTAGCTAGGTAGGTACAATGTGATGATGAATTAAAGGTGCTATGGTGTACTAAACAGTAGAAACACCCATAGCAGGATAAGATATAGTAATCTATTGCACTATTCACTAGTTGAGGTTTATTTATAAATACTTGGTTTTATGCATTTGCCGACTCATTTTGTTTGTTTAATATACGTACGTACATGTTATTATTTATATTATTTTATGCTTTTACACGAATAAATGTACATTGTTGACTCTTAGATTGGGGTTTAAGTTTAGCGAGAACTTTGTCATTCGCTGTCTACGCCGTAGTGTTGACTTTGACGGAATGTTGCCGTCATAATAGCAAAAAGGATATTTACTGTGTATATATTTTTATGCACACCTATATGCGGTATGTAGAGGTAGATTCGTTTAGCCGAGAATTGCATGCTTATTACTGCGATTTCTGATGATGCCTAATTCTACTGATTGTTGTGCTATAGCTTGAGTGGAAGTAGGTAATTGGGCCATAACATAATAGTTATACTAGTGGGATTTTCTTGCTTTACGTTTTGCTGTACGTCACCATTTCCTTTTTTAATCCGCATGCATATTTGAAATTGCATCTTATAAGTAGATTCGATGTAATGATATTCAGGTAGGTAGTCTGTAAACGATTGTAGAGATTTATTGGTACCTAAAAACTAAAGATACAAAGAAAAATGAAAGATGTGAGAAATAAACGTATTGGAGTGATCATAACGCATCGACTGTAGGTACTTCTGTAGTTAAGATAGTATGTTTCATTATTATTAGACAATCGTAGACCAATACCTTCTAGTACTCGTACCGTCGTACCTACGAGCAAACAACTGTAGTTATGCTGTGGAGTTACCTAAGTACGCACGTAGGACATAATTGTAAATGCATACATGCAGGTGTGTACCTACTCGATACTTAGTTCATAATTGTATCTGCCTACGCGAATAGTAGAAGTCTATTAGTGTAATATACATATAATGCATACATAGTGCGTTGTATTAAATAAGTTATATAACAGAGATTATTGTAGACTGTGTCACATCACAAAGCAAAGGATTGCATTATCAATAAAATTCCCTCATTCATGATACTTTGACGTAAAAGTCGCGCTTCTATTAAGTATATGTCAATGAGAATAATAGTTTGAATGATGATTGGCGAAACTTTTTCCAGCTTGGAGGTCATGGGTACCTAGCAAACGTAAATGAAATTGTACAATACTCAGTGTGTGGTACTGAATTTGACATTGAAAATCCCTTGAGTTGTGTAGTCATACATAATACATGGCAGAAAGGATCCCGATCCAACTGTAAGGTACATATACACACATCCTTACTTGCTACACATTTTGTTAGAAGGGGACGGCGACAGGTAGATTGCCGCATTGCATTTCGTATAATCTGTGGCCGGTATTTAGATGAAAGGAAGCAATGCAAAGGTAGAGCGGATTTATTAAAGAATGAAGATGGGTGTCAAAGAAAGTTGCATCATTCCAGGTAAATGAATCATATATTTTTCCCGTGAGCGATTCCTCAAGGAATCGTTGAAAAGTCAGTAAAAATTGCATTGTTGGCTTGCCGACATAATGATAATATTGAGTAGGTATATACGCTACATTATATGTGTGTAGGTCTCTAAGTACATATTTAATATGTATCTGTAGGTATGTATGTATGCATATCGAGGCTAAGGATAGATTGGCGTCAGATCGTGCATACTTACATACTAACTGATTGATGCGTTGTAGGTGGAGGTGGATGAAAATGCAGACGATGGCGACGGGGCAGTGGTACAACTGTTTTAAGCAGAATTCCCGTATTTGCATTATGTAAGAAGTTGTATGTGTACTATAGTGTGTATGTAGTTGTAGTCAGATCAGAAATTATTTGCAAACTTGAGTATTACATACCTATGTGCTCTGCGTGAAATAAATTTGCGGCCTGGATTTCATCTTCGAGACAAATAGCCTAAGGCAGTCATTCAGTCAGATACATTGTAGATGGGTCCAGTTCAGCAGGCGAGTATTATTTAATACCTAGCAAGCAACTATATCGGTCTCCTGCCATTAATAGGGCAACAATATAGAAAAAGGATAATGTTTCCCTCCATGAGATGAGATGAGATGAGATGAGAAACAACCTGTAACCTTTCCTTTTCCTGCAACCTACCCAGACTATGTGTGCGTTTATATAATAGACAATAAGAAAATATTAGATGATGATATCCCTTCTCCCTTCATCCATATGATGAAGTAGGCAGACAGTTTGAGGAGGGGTAATGTAAACATTTTCTTTCTCTGGAAAACTATGTATCTGAAGATAGAGCGAATTAGTGTATGTGATAGGATCCAAATGGAGAGGTCTCTCCATTTTCCTGCATTAATAATCATGTTGACTTTACATTATACATACGATGTAAGTATAGAGAATGATATACCTAAGTGTAATATAGCATGAGATGAAATAGGGCCTATGATCCTGTATGGGTGAATACTACATGATAAATATTATTTCATTACTATGTCTAGCGTGTGTAGCAGTGTGTCCAAAATATTATTAGTGCAACCGATTATAAGGAAAGGAGAAATTCTAGCCAGTCCGTTCCAAGAAGCGAATTCCGTGCTGCTGGATGAGATCTTTTAGCGGAAACGGAATGGCGTGGGCCAGGTGAGCGAGCTTCTGCTAAAGGATGTGCGGAAGGATGGCTAGCAATACACAGTCCAATAAATGATTAGAAACAACCCTTCACCTACACACGATAGATCACGATAACGAGATGATAACTACCGAAGTCAATAATAAAGCAACTGAATCTTTGTTGATTTGTTTTTAGCGTACTAGCTCTCCCACAACACAGCATACATAATACTATTTATTACATCAGCGGCATAGAGTTAATAGAAACCGTCTAAAGAAATAAACTTCATAATATTATTTAAAGTATCTATTCTGCTGTCTGCATACTAAAGTACTGTTTAGAGCCTCGTGCACACAAGCTAAACCGCCACCGGTTTCTAGGAGTTTTAACTAAATATCTATTCAATGCGTGGGGGGAAATCCTTTGGTTAACCTCTACCACAACCAAAATCCTTAGCTTATCATTTTGAATGTTTTCTCCATTTTATAAGTAGCAATACGTTTTTAATTTTGTAATCTGTAGCGCCTACATTGAACAAAATGGTCTCACGTATAATAGGCTGATAATCATACCCAACGGAAAACATACAAGAATATTAAAATTCCCTATTTAGTACTCAATGTAAATAATCAATGTTTTGTGACATTTCAATTTCATCAGTTCCTTATCTCAACATGATCTATTTAATGATATTCCACTTTATCGAAGATTTATTTTCGAAACGGTTTCTACTTATGTGATGTCAATAATACACCTTGTTTCCCTATTTAGTATATAGCATCTGATTGTGAGTATTCTTAGTAGCTACTTAAAAACTGACAATAATTTTTAATAAGTAGTAGGTAGTATAAAAGACATAAAAAAGGAAATTCCAGGCTTAGTCATTTTGTAGATCGGGCTGGGAAACTTTGGTAAAGAGTAAGAGGGAAGAGTGATAATTGTTAAACGGTAGCGATATCCATAATGAACTTTTAATAAAGTGTTAACGTGAAAAGAATTTGTAATGATGAGCTAAATGGATTATACAGGATGATGAGATAGAATAAATAGTAATGATAGAGTGTGAACCTTTGTGTTAGCATGTGTGTAAGTTAATACGTAGAGTGTTAATGAGACAAAAGGGATATAAATTAGATGATCTAAAGTTAAACGGTTTGATAGATGAGGTAGATAGATTAAATTTGGTTTGGTGGTGAGAAGAATTAGTGAAATAGATGTCTACGCGTAACAGATGACCTGTTCAATTGTTTAAGCAGTTACGGAGAATTGTATGAATGAATGGAAGTATGAAGTCAGAGTTTGAGTTGGGGATCACAAAGAGTGATGTCATTATAGTAAGAAATTGGTGCTTACATGGGCTTGCACCAAACTAAAGGAAACTAACAAGTAGGCACACCATCATCATCATATTCCAGTAGTAATAATTTATAGTAGGATGTGTGCTATGTATTCCTTGTACTCATATTGCGCTCTGCTAGTTCGTTAGAAGTGCTAATATCGTGAGTTCGTGAGCATGTACACACACAATAGATCATGACACATAGGAGATACTTGACTTGATTCACTAGACGTAAGCGTAAAAGTTAGGCTAGCTGTAGCTATATATTATTAACTTAAGTATTAAATCCTTGTTGTTATAGTATTATGAGTTGTGTGTTCTAGTGTTGAATTACTAACAATACACAACACAATACAAAGATCTAGTGTAATGTGTACGTATGCAAATGTATGTATGTAAACGTACGTAAACGTAAGTGTGTGTATATGTATCTGTATGTGCATTGTATACTTAGGTAAGTTAAGTAGTAGTAGTAGTATTTATTACAATGTATTTGTGCTTATGTTATGTTATGTATACTTATGCATGGATATTATGTGTGTATCCACACATTTTATTGGATTGATAATAATATGTATGGATGAGCATGCGAGAGAGACTAGGTAGCTCGTGTATATGCAACAAACGCTTTGGACAAGAGAAGACAAAACGTTGTACGGGCAGGCAGTCCACTATTTCCTATGTAAAGGATGTGGCCAACAGGCCAAACGTACTTACTTACTTAACTTACGCTCTGGTCTGCCTGAGATTTGGAAAAGGCATATTGTTATTATGACGCAGTATAGAATAGTAGAAAGGTACACAGGTCTCTCTCACTTACTCAGTTAGTTCTGGTGGTCGTGGTCCCTATCCGTACATGTATAGTTAGTAAGTAACTAGTAGACTCTGTGTAGTGTAAAGTGTACCTTATCTTCAAGCCCGGCCAGGTGACAATAGGCCACTGCTATTCACTAACTTAATTTAAATTGGGTTCCATTTACAAATATAAGCAATCTGTCCACCGGCCTCATGGCTAGTTTACTTCGAGAAGTCGAACAGTGCAATACAAAAGATTGGTGATATTAGTCATTCATTACATGAAGTCACTATCACATCCAGTCCACCTACTACATTACATACTAGTACAACACTATTATACTCTTGTACTACTACGATAACTACAATAGCACTTGTAGAAAACAAAATTCCTTCATTCATTCAAAGTTGTTACACCGTGCGTGGTTCTGGAGTATAGGAGAAATTTTTAGCAAACCATACCATACCATACCACATACTATAGATAAAGTTTGTGGATTTTCAGAAGGCAGTTTAGTTTGGCCTTAAGTTATCAATAATTTTTATTTTCTCACCACATAAGTTCATCATCGCACTCTCGAAGAGAGTTTTTAAAAACCCGACTACATACATACATACCTAATTACATTCCAAAGTTTTGTTCCATGTTTTCTCAAGTATTCCAATTTTAAGCGTCTCATCCTAGTAACCTTTACCATATCATTCATTATCATTCCCGCTAACCGTGTTTTATCCATATACGGCTCAGAATTTGTGATTTAGTAGATTTAAGTGATTACCTAGTTGCAATTTGGCAATTGTTGAGTCAGCAGCAGATAATTTCTCCGAGAGCGTCTTTCCCTTCGCCGAATCATTCCATGTGTTACCAGTCAAAGAAACCCGTAATTTCACGGAACTACGATTTGTCCATTGTATCCTCTGTGAGTAGTCCACCGATATCAATGTCACCTGCAAGTGACCATAGTGTAAACACCATGTCCTCTTCACACGTTTGTCCATGCTGTCGCACGATAAGCCCCAAAATGTGTTCGCACTCTCAAGTGCAATCACAAGACTACATTAAATGTCGGTGTGAATCCAGCAGTCAATTTAATTCCTCAACACCCTTCACATCTCATAAATCATATTCTGTCCACGACTCTGGTTAGTACTAAGCTTCATTTTAAGTGACAATTTTAATTTGCTTAACGTCTCAATCTACATTTACATGCAACTTCAGTTTAATATATGCGGTTTGTAATTGTGTTTATGGAACAATTTCTGGGGTTTTCCTCTGAGCAACTTGTATAGCTGCATATTAGTATTACCGATTGCTCATGAATCCCATTTGGTCTAATTCTACTTCCTTAGTTTTTTTATTCTTAAGTTGCCCCATCCGTCAAACGAAGTTTGTACTTACTGATAGCTTTTGCGTTTCTTTCTCTCTTGCAGCTAGTACTTCTGTTTCTATTATTAACTAATTCCTTTTCTTCTACTTACACTCGTTGTTCGTCCATGTCGTACGTTCCCCGACACACGTACGTTTCCATCAAACTTTTCGTTCCTTACCTGTGTCTATTTTAGCTAATCCCTAACTTTTCGTTATGGTTTCGTTTGTCCTTCCACTAATAGATTTATTGCTTTTCATTCGATTGTAAATTAATGTTTTTTCCTTACCAGTATAACCTCGTAAGACTAAAATATATTTAAAAACATCATATTTACAGAACTTTTAGGATTTGTCTATTTTTCACGGCTTAAATCCATAAAAGCAGTTTTTAAGCTCAAACGATTATATTCAGTAAGAATAGTGAACTTGACTTCCTTCCAGCAATGCACCTATACCTATGTACTATACCTACCTACCTGTTCATAGGGATCTACGGGATAATATCAATTCTGGAGTAGAAATGAGTCACTACTCTTCTCACTAATACTCACCCGTGTGGTGCTTACTTCATTCCTATGACATATTATACAAAGTTTCGGTTAACTATGTATTTAGTATTACTATAGTATGAACATGAGTAACTGAAGGTAAAAGAGCGATTGTCTGTCTACCCAAAAAAAATTGTTAACCTAGCACTTGCTGAAACATTTGAGATTACCTAGGTAGTAGGTCGTTAGTTTCTTGGATGACGAGAGTTTGTACCAGAAATGTCTATAATTTACATATAAACTGAGGATGATCCAAAGCGGATCCAATAACCAAATAGTAGTAATTTGATATGACTGAAAGTGGCGCATTCTGATGATGACATTAGCGTTGAAATATTCGTCATTCCTCAGAATATAAGTCATTGGTATTTGTTGTCCAACCGAGTTATCCATATTACATTACTCTCGCGTACTCCACAGTCGTTTAGATAAAAAAGACAACATACATAGCATAACACAGCAGCTAAATTGTATCTGGTCATAGCCATATTTACAACCGCATATCATTAAGGTTAGCTCATTCTGCTATCCGATATTTGATTTGGGCAGCAAACGTTTGCTTACGAATAATCTACCTATTTATCTAATACTTATACTCTCTGCAGCTACTATATACTATATCCATATACTCTGGTTGCTAATGATGCTATTTAAATTGTTTACCTGTTTTGCTCTTCTCATGCTTATATAATTACTATAACCTTTAGTGAACTGATACCATTTTTATTTTGACAGTTTATGTGCATTTGTAAAGAAATAACTGAGATTTTAATTGATTTACAGGTCGGAGAACAGTCCTACTCCTAGTCTCGTTGGCGATAATTCTTACTCTACCTACTGCTATGTCTAACCCTCTCCGTTCCGGCGCTAGTTCAGGTTCAAGTGGTCATCGAAGACATTCACCTTATCGCGAAGAAGGATCCGCTAGTCGTCCATCCAAATGGATTAACCCATGTCGTATACCTTCTACAGTCCCAACTGTTACAAATATTGAAATTCAAGCGCAATCTGATTTTTCCATATATCAAAACATAGTTACTCAAGTGAAAAAAGCAGAACACCAATCCCGAGGCTTCATGTCCGACTTTGTAAGTTTCCTTTCATGTTTTCTCTAACCTTTAAAAGTCTAAAAGTTTGCATAGAAGTAGGTATATGAGATAGTACTCCTTCATTTTAGCAAATAATAGTCTGCGAGAGATAGTACTTCATTGTTGTTAGTCTTTCTTGTGAGGATGTGAACATTATAGGGAATAGTTTTCTTTCAGAGAAGCGAAGCACATGTGTAGGTATGCATGTAATGTAAAAGAATAATGTCTAATCCATTCCCCTTCGAATCGAGAGCCTCCTCCTCTATAAGTTGTAAGTCTGAGAGACTAGAATCTGATGATGGAGTGTGCATAATAAAACGCAATTTTGTAAAGAGATAGAACTATCTATTAACTATAGTATAGATTACATAGGTTCATGTACGTACATAAAAGTTACTTTACTACTGATATTAAGTAAGGAAAGGCCATTAATATAGGATTACAGTGGATTGGATTGCTGCAAGTAAGTCGTTAACAACTAGTCTTTGGAGTCCACTCTCTTGTTTGCTTGCTACCGCTACCACCATGCATGCCATACAAATTTACAAATACAATATCAATACCATACCAGGCAACTAAAACTTAAAGACTTCTGACTTTTCTCATTCTTATCCTTAGTTAGTTGTTAGTGCTAAACTAAATGTGAGACTATGTTATTTAGGTATGCACGATGTACACAGAACGAAAGAGTATGCATGCACAATTTAACATTACATTTTTAGATTAGACTCAGTTTAGTTTCAGTCTATAGTCAAACAAGACAAGCCATTCATTCTCTTTCTACACAAAAGATTCAAAGGCTAAAGAAATCAACAGGTAGTTGTTTTTACTTGAGGCTCTCTTGTTTCCAATGTAATGTAATGTTGTGCTGTATCTGTATATCTATGCAATGCAATCCGAATACGGTTGTCCTCTCTTATGAGAATGTTGTTGGTCTCTTCTTCGTCTCTCCCTTACTCACCTTAACGTATGTACGATTAGTTAGTTATCATCGTCGTGAGCAAAACCAAGCCAAGCCAAAGCAAGCCACCAACCAAGACTATAAAGCAGACACTCACTTTTGTGTTCTTCTACTTGCTAATCACATCCACTACTTACTATCTTTTTTGAGTCGTTTGTTTCATTCTGATGCTGGTAGGTGCTCCATTAGTTTTCAAAACACCTGCATAGCAAAACGAAATCTACCTACAGCATTATACTTCACACAGGCCACATAGGATTGGATTAGATGGGATAGTCATCCAGGCCAGGCCAGGCGATGCAATTTAGAGTTTAGTCCACTTGTAAATACAGATAAATCTGAATGCCACATTTTAGATACCAAAACATCGTCATACAATCATACATAGTTCTGATGTGGTATCCTGCTATGGTATTGTGGAAGAATACTACCTTGTAGGTGGAGGTACTTTACTTAACTAAATAACAAGTACCTTCTACAATATGTTTGTACATGAACATAACACGAGTAATAATAATATTATTACATTTAAGGATGCCTCCACAATGCAAGTTATCCGTAAGTAGTTTTTTAGATTAGTTTGTGTTATGTGCACCTTGTCATATCATTATCTGTATTACCATGAGAAGTAGGTATACCTGCTTATGTTAGGTACCCATTACCTACCAATTAACATATTATGCACATCTAATGGAATCAATCATTTTAGTCAGTTTGTTTCTGCTTAATTCATTGTAACATTGTGATGCTTTCATCTGGGGAATTTCGAGAGGACACATTTGAGTCACTCGTCTCAATCTCCTTCTCCTCGTCGTCAAACTTAATCAGTTCTCGCACAAATTATTTTCTATTCAAACTCAATCTGCATGACAAGGCAGACAGAGGTACCTTAGCTAACAATAAGCTCTCTATTGGCAAATTGGCAAGCTTATAACTTAACATGGTAATGGTAGGCACACGAAAGACAATCGTCTTTGAAATATTGACACCTGTGCTGTGCTTGTCTAGTGTTGTGTTGTGTGTACACTACTGTACTTTTACTGTACTTTAGCCCACAACTCTACGCAGTACATGTAAACATAAAAACTACATTACATTGCATTGCATTACACACACTACACACGTTGCAAATCATTCTGTTCTGTGTTAGGTAGTTGTTTTTGCTAATAGATATGCATAAGTAGTATTTCGCAGTATAGATAGAGATTCTATACCTAGTGCTACGCAAGGATACCTAAATGTTTGTTTACTTTCACTTTATAAACGTCAGTTTCGTGGAAGCTTGCATTAGACATTTAAATAACATTGTAATAAGATAGCGTAGAGTAGCATACCACGGTCAGCTCAATATTCAGTCCAACAAAACACCTACAAAATACTATCTGTACTACAGCTACTACTTGATTTCAAGTAAATGAGTCTCAATTCAATTCACCAAGTCATTTCATCAGTTCAGTACCTAAGACATATTAGTAGCAAAAAAAGACGTCTGTATTCATGATACCGTTCTGCCAATAGATCGTGGGTGTACTCTACTCTACGTCGTACTCGTACTCGGTCATATCCATATCTATTTCATACCTTTATCATAATATCTATTCTGCATTAAATAGTACGTGTTTTATGCACAAGGTATTGTATTGTATTTATTTATAGCATGATAGGTACAAAATATGTATGTAGGTAAGTGAGTAGGTAGTTGCTAGTTATATGTGCGTCCTGTTGCGATTTTTGTCAAAGTAGTGTATGTAGTAGCAATATAAATGGTAAAGTGTAGGTAGACAGTGAGATATATATAGAAGCGTGTCGGACCATCTAATGAGAATGAGAATAATCAAACATCCGCAATCGTTTGGGACTGCATAAGACGTCATTCCGTGGAATTCGTAGTATATCTGCTTATGTGAATACAGATATGCCGTAAATACCATTCCATTTTCAATGTGATGGTGTGGCAATGTGATGTATGTAGTTTAATTTAGACAGGACAGGAGACAAGTTATTTTTGATAGCAGGCAGTGCAATGACGTTAACTGATATAATTGAGACAGACAAGAACATAGTTACATTTACATTGTCCTATTGGGGCGAAGAGATCAAATGGGAAGGCTGTGTAATGTAAGTGAGGTAGTATTTAGCATTTGCACGCAATGTATACAGACTATTAGCGTTTTTGTGTTGTGGGATAGTGGATAGTTATTTCTGTTTAGGTTAGGTTCAGTAATAGCACACAGTCAGGACATCATATCAACATTAGCTACAGATATCTGTATTATAGATAGTGATTACTGAGTTCGTACTTACGTACTTAGCTCTACAGTGTACATAGTGTTATCAGTTATTGCAATTTTTATGGTAAGGTTATGTGTGCGGTTTATTCTACTACTAGCTACATAGAGGTATTTATAATAGGTAATATAATATGCCAGGGCAGAGCAGGTAGGGTTATTATTATGTAATAGCTACACGCATAACAGAATCTACAATGTCGAGCAGCCTTATAATTGAGCAGATTCAATTCAGGTAAAGCAACTAGATATTCGGTGTATTGGCATGACATAATAATAATATATCGATAGACAATACAACAAGATATACAAAAGATAAACTACTAGAATCATACTGATAATAATGTAAACATAGTAGTACATACATAATCTAAGGTAATGTATATTATATACCATATAGAAAGAATACATAAAAATACGTGTAATAGTAATATTCTGCTAGAAAGATTTCAATTCGTGAGAGAATTATGTTGATCGTTTATTTTATACTTATTATAATGCACGTAGTTAAGTAGTAAGAAATAAATACGGCAAGGGTTTTATTAACTCTAGTTGTTAATAGTGCACTGAAGATGATAAACATTATTACCGTATCGTATGTAGGTAAGGTATGTTGTGCTACGCTATATACACATGTTAATATGTGTTTAGTTAGCTATTTCGTATCTGTATCATTACTGATATAATATATTGCTCTGGATTGATCTGGGGGAGCCTGTGCATGGCATGGCAACAATAACAAGGGCAAGGATAGCCCAAGAACTAAGTAAGAACCCAGACCAAATTCTTCTTCTGATGATTCACTTGTTCTAGAGAGAGACTAGATAGGCGTAATGATATGTGTGTTGAGCTAAAGGAGGTTTCCTTGCGATTTTTCGCAATCAAGGGCTCGGCTGCAGGTAAATTGATTGAGGGGAATTGGATACATAATGAGTACTTATCAAGTTGCATATTATATAGTAAATAATATTTGGCAAAGTGGCAGACAAGACAAGCTGCTGTTGCTTATTCTGCTGTTTCTGTTACGGGCCTCTTTTGGATTTTGTCTGGTTGGCTGAGCAAGGGCTCTGTCGATCTCTTTGGCTCAGACTGGTTGGTCGGTTGGAGTGAAGAGTGACCGGAAGTAGAGGGAAATGATTGGAGGAAAGAAATTATTATTGGAAAGAATGCAATTGGCCGATGACTAATACGTAGACACTTTCGTGAAAGGTCCACATCTCTCCCTGACTTAAATATGAAACAGATGGAATGGGATGATAGTTAAGTAGATAGATGGAATGAGGTTCAGTCCACATAATATGTGTAACACAACAGCTCACTATTCAGTTCAGCTCACTAAAGTCAGTTGGTAATATGTATCTGTATAGTATGTAGTATGGGAAGAAGAATTGAGCAGAAATCTTGAGATGCGGAGAATGTAATGGGATCAGAGCAATGAGATAGTGTATGTACTGTATGTTGTATGTAGTTGGAGTGTAGTAGTGTGAGGTCTGGTCGCAGTGACCTAAGGAAAGGTACCTGAGCGGTGAACTGCGTGCCGAAAGCCCTTTACTATTGCCACCTCGGGAAGCATGAAATATTTTGGTCAAACCCCGACACTGATTACAGAGAGAATACCCACCAAAGAAATCTACTTCTTTTCGAGTTTCTATCTGTAATTTGTGATCAAGAGCCGCAGTGTTTGCTGTCAGTTTTCCTTAACAACTTACCACAATGTACAATCGCAGCGCAACGTCTTTGCTTTGTCCTCTGTCTACTACTATGTACAAATATAATACACTTTGCTACAAGTAATAGTGTCTTTGCTAGATTCCTTTTCTCTTTTCTACTCAATCCGTCCGTCGTCCTCAAAAATCTATTTACTCTTTTCCCAATTAACATCTATCAATCTTTCCATAAATATCATTTGCCCATTTCTCTCTTTTTTCCTTCAAAAAGTATCTGTTCTTCTTCTTACTGCTTATTATGCCATTCCTAGTTGCATCTTGTACATTGTACATGCTAGCAAACCGACTATTGGTATTTCTAATATCTCTTAATATTATATGTGCATATTAGGAGGAAGTTAGTAGTATTTACTAATCCTAAATATATGTGATCTCTATCTTGAGATGTAATGCAATTACCGCAGTACTTTGTATTAGGTAGATGGTAATGAAAAGTGTAGGTATTGTACGCTCTTCTTTATCTTTCCGAAGTCAGGGCGCATTAACGAAGTTATAGTTCCTCTGGAAATATTGTATTGTGTACCTACACGGGTGACTACTTAAAGTAGGTACTTAAAGGTATACAACAGTATTCACATAGGTAATAGAAAAAATAATCAGATGAGGTTCCACACCTCCTCCACCAATTTTCTTCTGGTTATTCTCGTTGAGTTGACTTTGCCTTTGACTCGGCAAATGCATACTCAGTCATCTTCCGTGTCAGTCTGCCGAGGTTCCACCCTCTATTTCTAAGCGCACCACAATTTCATCTTTTCTAGTACTTACCTAATACAATCCCAATTCAAAATACATTTATCCAATATTCTAACTTGGCTTCTGTCTTTGTAAGAATAACAAAACTACTATTTCCTACAGTAAATATATTACTCCTCATCAGTTTTGTCCCTATTGCCAGCGTGCCTTTCCGGACGTTCAATTCCACTCCACATTATTCTTCCTTTCTCAGGCCACCACAACTAGGAGTGCAATACATTCATTTTCTCATATAGTATACCTTAGTTTACTAATATTGTTAGGCATTGCTTTGTTATTCTAGTACTACTACATTATTTTTTGTATATAATTTAAATATATGTAACAGTAGTAGTAGGATAGCCTAACATGTCAAATAGTCGGCGGATTCCATACATTTGTTATTTCTATTTTATTGTAAAAAGAATGGAGGTGTACTGGTGAGGAAACCATAAGTAAATAGTATAGCTTTCGATAGCTCAATAATTATGAGCAGTTAATAATGTAGGTACAAACATTGTTTACTTTAACAAGTTTCGACTTGTCTAAGCTTAAACCTTTTGTTATCCAGATTTTTGGTCGGAAACTGAGAATTAGCTGACCGAAACTGGATACAAATTGTTTATTCATGTTTGTTTCTGTTGTAGTATGTGCACGGGACCGTACTTTTTAATATTTTTCTTTGGATTATGTGCTTTATTAACTGCACTGCAGTAGCTATCTGTACATTACGAGTAGTTATTGAATTTATAATATTTGTGGACCTACCTACAATGCTCTACTACCTAGGGCTTTGTCCGTCAAATCGAGGGTGGCCGATATTTTAAGCTGCTTATAAAATGTCACAGTAGTTGTCTTATAATAGGAAACATGTGCTTTGCTTGTGGTTTATTAGTGAAGCAAAGTTGAAAAAGAGTAACAGCAAAAGCTTAGGATAGGATAACATGAGATAGGGTTTCAACCTCAACTGTACTTTCTGATAATTACTAAGAATTTTCACTCTGGTCCTTAGGAGTTTTAAGATCAACTGTTTCCTTAACACATGCTGGTTTGAATAATTCGAATTCTAGTACTTTCAACAACTAATGGATAGAGTAATAGAAAAGAGGGGATAAGAAAATAGTATTATTGTATTGAAGTAGTTATGTTATGCTATAGTTCTCCATAGCAAAATAGGATTGAACATTGAACAAACTTTTGTTTATTAGACTTAAGTTGTTAAGTTAAGGAAGAAGAAAAGAAAGAGATATTATATTATAACACGTACTACATAGATTATAGATAAGTAGAAAATGGTAGAACTATGAAGTTAAGCATCATAATAAGGGACATTTAGATGCAGGCAATTGCATTGACTTTTCCAAAACTATAACTTAACGTAACTAAAGTAAGGTACCAACAAAGTACCTTCGTACTCTTATGTAAAGGTGGTCTGGCCCATTTGTGATTTGACTTTTGAGTTGAGTTTAGGTGAAGAAACGTAAACTATAAAGAAGGCAGGCAAAGGCAGGTATACATGAAAGAAAGATAGTTGATGAGGGTTCTTTCTTTGTGTCAAAGGCCATTTATAGACAATACTTGTATTTTTTTCCAGTTTAAGGAATCGTTTGGCTCAGAGCTGGAACACGACAAATACAAGGATCTTCATTACGACTGGCTAACGACAGTCTCTGAAAAAGTTGGCAAATACCTCGGAGAAGTGATCGAGCCGTCCAAGCTAAGCGAACTGCAAGTAAGTCACACTTAAAGTAAATAACAAGGCACATAAAATTTAATGGAATAATGGACTGACTTAGTAAAGAGCTACAGAAGCGAAGTGACCAACACTGCCGGACTGTTTACCTACAGCAAAGACTTTTTTCCTCTTATTTATTTGCTATTACATGAGTCTACTTTATTATATATGATACTTGTACAAAGAACTAAACTAACATGACTTACCTACATTTATACATTACAAATAGGTATTCTGTGTCTCTATACATAATACATACTTACCAGTACATTACAACACAAGCAAGGGTCGTGTGTGTGATGTGATATCTGAAGCGACACAAAAAATCTACTTTCTACTACTTCATACTCGCTCTTTCTCTCTCAATTAATATTCTTATATCTTTTCAACCATATTTCCGTCTCTTTGTGCGTAGGCTTTCTTTAATGATCAACTTGTTTTTACCTAACTTTTACCGTAATGACATTTTGCTTTGCCAGTCTATATTTAGCTAATAACGTATGACAATCTGTAGGTACGTCTTATATTTTATGTGCCAATCTAGAAATAACAAACATCTTATTTACTGAGACTACATAAATGTCGCATTATTAACAGTTATCGCACCATTGTTTCTTAATGCAACAATATTACTTTCTGATTTCAGGTTGAGGAAACTCTTCGATCCATGTATGAAGGATTACAGCGGTTTGCTGTAGGACTTGGTAAGTAGCAAATTTTTAATTAACCTACACTATGCTTCCCGTATGTAATCCCCTTGTTATCTTTTTACTCTGCAAATTAATGCCTACTCCCAATTATAAAAGTCTATTATAAAAATATATCTAATGAGACTCTTAATTGTACTTATTGATATTTATTTTGTCCTTACAGAGCAAATCGTCCTGGACCAGGCAGTATATGGTGGTAACTTTCATCAGAACTTTAACGAGGCAGAGTTCCAATTAAAATACGTAAGTTTTTCCAAATTTATAGACCAATTCTATGATACTTTACATGTGTAGCGTACTTAGTCAATTTAGGGGCAATGGCAGTACAAGTTTTAAATAGAATTATTCAGGTATTTCCTTACCAGGAAGAAAATGAGTTATCTAAGCACTTGTGGTATAAAGAATGTAGACCAAAATATCAGATTTAGGGTACCTATACGCACTTTCCTGTTTTTAGAGCGATGTCTCATGCAGCATAAAGTAATACACAAATAAATATGTAGTCTGCGTCTGCAGAAATAGTGATTCACTTAAGCGTCGGCACGGGTGACAAACCCACATGCCACACTTACGCTTGCTTAAATCAGTTAACCGCACTAGCATTGCGGTTGCAAATTTACTCTGTAACTTTATGAATGAAAATTAGCTACTTAGCACCACACATGTTTTCGCTACATATTTTGTGAGGATATAAACATACGTAATGCCCGTATATAGCCATGTATTTGTCTCCCATGCACCCATATACCATTTAATCCATCAAAATATCACTGCATACTTTCTGGCTCCTTAACTTAATTTAGATAAGTACCTACAGTACTAATTAATTAATCTAAACATATGTTCACCTAAAGTGCTAAAACCATTATGTCGTATTTACACATTACCTATATGTCATATATGCATATACTGAGTCATCAATTGCTATTCTGCTAACAATAGAAGCTTGCTACAGAATGTGCATACTAATAATTCTTTACATTGCATTGTGTTGTAACTAATGTAATACACATAATGATAGTGATCTACATAATCTACACTGCAATTGATTGCCTATGCGTGTATGTTAGAGATCCAGTGCGATCTAATGATAGTTGCATTTGCGTCAGTCGTAATCGTAACTATTAAAAATGGAACATTATTATCATAGCGCCGTATAACTACTACATACTTTACATATCTATTTCTGTGCGCCCAACTAGGCGCTGACAGTCGTTCAAACTATTTTTAAAGTATTTGTGGAATCAAATAGGTATTTTAATTTTGTATGGCATACAAGTATTTATTTATATAACTCAATTTTGTAAAAAATGGAGTTCGATAGTAGCAGGAAACTTTGAGTGATGTCAATAGAATGATAAATGGGATCAGCATTGGCTTCTACATAGTAAACGGATCCTTTTTGCATGACAATTCACAACAGTTTAAAATTAGATACGTAGGTATGTACGTGGGTTATTTTTATGACTGTGCAAATATAATAGAGGCAGTTGCATACTGCATAAATGCATAGATAATGTTTAGAAAGTAAATTAGAATAGGTTACCTAGTCGCTCGGTTTATGAAATCATAGCAAGTGTATATTGTATGTATAGATTACTATCTGTTTGCATAAGCTATTTTGCATTGTTTTGTTTTGTTATCACGTTTGCTGAACTTGAACTTCGTTCATTTATGTACATTGCTGAGCTGACCGTTGAAGTTAAGTCATAATCGCATCATAACTCTATAATGCATATTTGTGATACTAGTAAAGAAGATGTAGATGATTTTATGCAAAGTTTTTATGATGTGTGTAAGCAACTACAGGAAATAATTCCGTAATATAATCTACTATTCAGGAGAGAATACATTTACAATTAATTTATGTAGGTAACTTGGGAAACTGATCAGGTGTTATCATTTAGTATGGCAGTCGTACAAATATATCTGGTTTTCTAGCACTCAGGGATCAGGTGTTTGCTATCTAATCACTTAGTTAGTGTAAAGTGTAAGATCTTAGATTTTTGTAAGTAGCAGAGGCTATAGATGATCACGTATAATTAAAACATGCATCAATATTTATTAATTCGGCCAATTATTAGGTACTACTAATAACTAGGAGTACCTACAGGGGGAAAAGGTACGGTGATAATCCTAGTCTGGCAATTGTCCATTGCATAAGAGCTGTAAAATTACGCATCTCGTGTATTTACCTGTTTCGTGTAACATCATCTCTTTTCATGATACTTTTAATAATAAATATTGCTCTACTCCGTACAGGTCTGCACTGTACTGTAACTTAGCATGCACGGAATCATATTATGTCAATGCAGAATTTACGTAAATCCACTACAATAGCACTCTGCTCAGTACTATTGTGTTAATTCCTCATTATTAACTTGTACTGTTGTTCATTTTACATATTTATACACTTTCAAAACGAAAATGTTACACACACAGAACATCATCTATAACGGATGTAAAATGTGCTAGTACTTACTATTTACTTACCGTAAGTACAGCAATAGTAAAACAACTACAGAGCAGACGTACTTGAAGCATTAGTGAAATACCTAGATTTGATTCATTGCGTGGATCAGGGGCAATGGAAGAATAGAAATTAGAGTGCCGCCGTCATCTGCCCAACTGCCGTGTCGTGATGTTATATAACAAATACGTATGCAATGCAGTTATATTAATAGATTTTAATACTGAATTGCTACCTGCGTACGAAAATTGGCGAAATATTATTTGTAGCTATTGTATTCTATTAAGCAGAGGTAATTTACCTTGGTATTTATATTTTCCAATCCAATGCACTATAGTTTTTGTCATTTTTGTGACTGTAAAGTGTAATTTATAAGTGTATTCGATCAAAATGTGTGCTTTGCCAAAAGGGGCATCAGTGATATAGATACATAATATTGCATATTCCTAAATGGCCTACAATATTTGAATTTTTGCAAGAAAGATCAAAGATGCATATACTATGCAAATAACTAGATTTTGCAAAACGCAGATAGTAGATGACGTATGTACATAACTATCATAAAAGTCGATTTTATTTTTCTTTAAAGGAAAAATTATATTAGAGGGTAGCCATAACAGTGCAAAGAAGATTCAGGTGGCCATTAATGGTGCATACAGGTTAACAACCGAAAAGGAAGAAACTTATGAGAAAAAAACCAGTTTGCTCTTGATTTCATATTTCAGTAGCGTACATTTTGTAGACAACCAATAGGGATGCTAGGGACATGTAAGGAATATTGCATAGTATCTTGTAATTATGTTACGAGCATTGAATATTCTTTTAGAAATATAATGTACTTAAGTTTGCATATTGAATATTATGTAGCTAAAGTAATTACTGTAATTAGTGCTAATTAATTGAGTTGTTTAATTCATGCAATGAATATTTTAATTTTGCAGGTGCTCTGTGAGTTGCAAATTGCTATGTTAGAAAAGAACATTCAACATGAAGACATCACCCGGGAGATAATGAAGGAGACTTATCGGGATCTGGACGAACGAACGACACGTAACCTTCGGGATTGGCTAATCTTTCGGGATTATGTTAATACTTTAGAGTACCTTAAGCAAACATTCACTCATTTTCGAAATATGAGCGGCGGCCGAGACAGTACATGACATCGTTCAAAATTCTTCCTCTCCAGGAGAAAATCATCGTTGTCATCCAATCAGATATTCTGAAGGAATTCTTTACGGATTACCTATTAACCTACCGACTACAATGAAATGATCATCAGAACTGTCAAGCCTGACCCCCAGAAGTCTGCATTTTACCCGTAGGAATACGTATCCATATAATAGATAGAAGCTGATATTTCTTTTAAGCCTGAGAATCTCTATGTAATTTAATAGTTTCAATATAAATGACACTTTTATTTAGTACGTTAATGTATGTTAGCTACGTTGGTGTTGTAGTGTGGCCGACATGGTCAGGGGAACTGACCAAAGCCGCATTCTGCTCTGTTTATCTATATTTATTGTTGTGGGCTTAGCTCAAATAGCCCCTACATTATTGTATATTAGTTACTTTTACTTCTACGTTTAGTACATATCTATTTATAAGAGGTACTAGAACATTTTATCCTATCATAAGTAAGGTACTTTAACTTTTAACTTTAAACATTATTCTCACAGTATCTTTTAATTCGCTAAAACACGAAAAAAATGTATTAGTGCAATATGTATTTAGCTGCTACATAATGCGTAACTTCTGCTTAAATGTAGGATGTTATTTTAACTTTAACCTTCCCCATTTATTATCTTTAACGTGATGATTCATTTCATCGTCTATTTATAAATAATGATTCCTATGACGAATTAAGACAGGAAGGATGTTGTAGCTTAAGGACTTTAAGAACTAGTGCTATCGTCACTTATCATAGTTTATTAGCTGTGATAAGTTTTTTAAACTATAGTAGGAAGCTACACATACTTCATGTATTCGAATAGCATTTTGGTTTCGCCGAGGCTTGAGTAATGGAATTGCACGATTAGATGATTGATACAATTTACATGCTTACCATCTTGGTGTAAATAGAATGTATCCATCTGTGTGTGCCTCTTGCAATAAGTATTTGGTATTATTAGTATAATAGCAATTTAGGTTGTTGTCCACATGGAAATTATGACGTAGACGTCCCATATTTCCACTAAGTGTCTATGGATAGTTTATTTCAGTATTAAAATATTTCGTCCGATATTATGTACTATACTACAAATATACTATAGTATGTATCTACTTAATATTAATATCCTACTATCGAGGCTAATTAATGTAAGATCTACTTAAATAAGTATTCCGTGTACTAACATAGTAATTAATCCTCTCGCATTCTTTGAAGAAGTTAGCACTTATATTTATGATATATATTCTGCTTACTGTATTAGTAATTCCAAATGAAATAACAGATTCTACCACTATGTAGTAACGTTTAAGTATGAAGACTCGTAGGTTGGTTCTGGTACATGAAATTTTTCTAACACAAAAGAATGCAGAAACTTTTACTATGGATCAAATTCCAGATAAGCCATATTCTGTACAACGTCTGTCCTTTTATATCTAAAAAAGCTTTTTCCAACTTGAGAAACCGGACTGACTAACAATAAGTGTGTGAAGATGATTTCTGCAATTCTGATCTGTGAACTGCTATAGAGAAAATTACAATAGCGTGACACGAAGAGTTGGAGAACTATACTTACAAGTTACGTTGTAATTATTACATTGAGGTAAATTGGTCTAGTAGTGTCTGTAGTTTATAGAATTGCAGTCTCACTCACTTTATTTCTAGTAATTAACTAAATAATTATTAATTACAAAGAATAAGTTGCCAGCTACTTAAAACAGTAAGTGTCATTAATTTACTTACTGTGTACCAAGCTGTTTAGCTGGATGATATATCTATTTATCTCTCTCTAATATTGATTGCCGTTTCTAGTTGAACTTAGATCATGTCTGTTTTGCTAGGCAAATCTTACGTATTGTATTGACTCATTCAGCTAACCAACTTAAGATAAGATAACACTAGAGTTTTATATTGTGTGTGCATCAAACCATTAAAAAGTATGTGTGTATACTTATTGTATAAGTACGACATGACATATTATAGTGCATTAAATACATACTGACTTAAAATTATGTACGTTGCTAACAAAGAATTACTATAAGGACTATATTATTATTATTATTACTATACGACTGTATTACTTACCTGCCCAGCCTATATTATTACCATTGTTTTGTTATTTATTTATTAGTACCTAAACCTATCAATGTTCTGTTCTGCTTAAAATGTCTACTCTATTAGATATTTCTCTATTAATATATTTTGAGTCACGGAGACCATTTAATCGTTTGTTGTAGATGAGTAATTGGTAAATAGCAGCTTTGTGTCTGGTGATGAAATGTAGTTTTGTAGACTGCAAGATTTTTTTTCTCAGGCTTTGAGGTTTATTATGTGTACCTAAAGGTAGAGTATTTTTTAATTATTTATTTTTTGACTGTGATATATAGACACATATTATACATATATACATAATATATATTTGTTATCATATAAGATCATGTTGTTAGTTATAAATTTGGGAAATTGCAAGTATGTAATGTACACTCATAACATAACTATGAGTTTCTTATATGCGTTTAACTGTTACCGTTGTACAAAACAGCCAAGACAAAGCTTTACAGAATCCAAACGAAGACTTTCTTTAATGAGTACGAGAACGTTAGTTATAATACGTTTTATCAGTTTTCGATTTCTTAAAAAGCATTTAATACAGTATAGCGTGTCGTGTCACCGTGTTCAATATCAAATAATGTTACATAGCCATACTATGCATTAAACTACCTATGTCACTATACAAATTAATAACACGGTGAGGGCTAAGTGAGATTCTGTAACATAAACAACGGCAAGTTTTCTATAAAATGTGACGATCTATGTAAGAAATATTATAATATTAGCTGCAATCTACCTAAAGTATTAATTTGGGACTATACACTATCTACGTATTAAAAATATATTATTATTATACAACGTCAACGTCATGATATGATAAGCAACACAAAACACAATTTAATTTATCAATACGATTTACTATTAAGTAGTTGCCTTATAGTAGATATATTATATTATGTAGTAATAATAAAGTTATTAGCTGCCTAATACGAAGGAAATGCTGATTGATGAGGACATAACTGTGTGCTATAGTGAAGTGAAGCTCTATGTAAATGGTTGAATGTACAGTTAGCTCAAATTATTTGTATTATCATTTTGTTTGAATATTAATTTATAATTAGTCTTGTGTACATACGATAAGTGTACATTTTCTGTATAATATAGTGTGCTATCGACAGTATATAATAATATTATGTAACCGAGTGAAAGAATTGGTGTGCATGTATTTATCATGAGAGTGAATCCTTTGTGAGACATTACGATTTTGCAATTGTAAGAACGAACGTTTTCTTTTTCGTGTTCCTGTGTACGCTCTTTTAAGCCCGATCGAAGGTATACGGTGACTGTACCTAACTATACTACATACCTACTTATTGTTAGTAAATACTACCATAATGCAACAAAATGTAAGTACGAATACGATGCGATATAATAATCGGATGTTAAAATATATAGCTGAGGAGTAGCTACTTTAAAGAATAATAAAAATTCAGATACTACAAAATAATCTCAATACTTGTCTGTCGTTGTTAACTTTCATCTTCATCAATACATGCATTAATATTCCATATTTGTGTTGGAAGGGGTCTTGTTTAATGTTACTTAAATTATGAGCACTACCCAAATAAATATGCTAGCCGAGAATGTTCAGACAAGCAAAATCACAGCCTCGGTAATTCATAATCTAACGTGAGGTATAATTAGCCTCGTTTTCATTATATATATTAATTTATGGCAAAAATACTCTATAATAAAAATACAAGTATATAAAATATATAAATATATAAAAATAAAAAAGGCTACAATAAAATGTTAGGAACTGCGTGGCTGAGAGACCGAAGCTGTGATATATCTTTGGCTAACCTTCCATGAACCCTAAATAAATATATAACGGGTCACACTAATGTATGCCTACTTTATCCTTGCGATATATGTTAAGACAGATACATATTTGAACATTTTTATTAGCATTTTATTAACTTATAAAAGGAAAACATAATATTATACTTTCTTAGTATCAAGTGGGAAAAAGAAAAGTATATCATCTTTCATTGTTAAAAGCTTTCTTAGATTTTTTAAGCTATATCAAAAAATACGTTTAGTTGTTTCCATTTTAATAATTCCCCGCAGATATATCTCCACAAGAGTTTGCACGAGGCAATTTTGATGGAAATATCTCTGCGACGAATTATTTGTTCCCCGAATTGCTTCCCACGACTTTTGTAAAGGGGGTCCCTCCCATTTGGGAATCTATAGCCCAACAAAGACTCGAAAAATCAACAATGTTGCCCAATGTGAATAAATCCAATTCCTGGATATTTAAATGTTAGTACTGTTTCTGTTGCAAAGGTCTTTTGAATTACAGGATTGATAAATACCGCAACGATTTTAATTGAACATAAAGTTCAATACGGAAAAAAAATCTTCAGTTTATTAGCGCTGATGTGGACTTTACCGTATATATAATGTTTTCACGAAACTCAGTGGAATAGTAATTGAATCATGAATCAAGTCCAGCGCCAGAGCCTTTCTGAATTTATACACAGATATTGGATTTTAAATAACTCTACCAATATTTTTAAATTGCCCAAAAAATTACTGTAAAATATAACCCGGAAAAACAGAAAAAATAGGGCTTTCCGAAGCCTTATAAGGGGTCCCGCTCTAAAAAAATCGTGGTTCACAATTGGTTCACCTTTTCTTCTTCTTCTTCTTGGGTTCTTTTTTCCATAACGAAGTTGGTACAGGACTTTCATCTGGAGTTCTATTAACTTTAGAAGACATATCACTGCAAAGATTGAAAGGTGTAAATTAATTAGCATACTTATAGTATATGTTAATCAAATGTTTTAAATATTTTGTAAGTATTGATAGTATTGAAAGAACAAGAGTGATAGCGTACTAAATCTGCGACGCATCCGTTGACGCTCCCTGCGTACCCTTTCCAACGTCAACTTTTCCTTTTCTAACTTTTTTCGGCTTAAAGCCTGATCTTTCATAACGTGGAAGCCATCTCTCAGGGTCTGGACTTTTTGCAGGATCATAGTTTGCTGGAAGTTTGTTCTTCTTCTTCTTCTTGCGTTTCTTTTTCTCGATAGTTGGTACAGACTTAGTAACTTCTATGGGTGAAGTTGGAGCTGAATCTCTTGGGCTTTTCTTCAGCAATTTGATACTGGTGAGCCAATTTGGAGACTCTAATGCTTCAATATCCAAGTCGGCCGGTTTTTTGACAGGTTTCAAAAGTAGACTTAGTTTTTCTGCCTTTGTAGCGTCATACTATAAAAGTACATCAAAATAAAGAATAAGGAATAAAAATATCTATATAATTAGCTTCGCAAATCAGTTGACAAATTCAATATGCTACTGTTATACTATATCATGTAGGGAATAGTGTCCCAATGTTCTTTAGCTTTTCCTAAAAATATATTATTAAATACAATTTAAAGGGCCAAACCTTAGAATAAGCGATAATCAGTTGAGCCAATGTTGCAGGATCATTTGGTGCAGACTCTCGTAGTTTCTCTAAACTTTTAACCGCAGCCTCGTGGTTCCCATCTGTCATCATTAATTGAACTGATTGTCTCCAAAGTAGTTTCATTGTTCTCTCTTCATTCTATCCACAGAAAAAACCGATTTAAGTATTAACATTAACTAATCTGAGGGTTGCAGTTATCTATTGTGGGGTACAACTATCTCCATTTTAAATGCTTATTATAATTACAGAAATGTATTAAGTCTGTAAAACTTTATAGTTATGTTAATTGGGATTTAAAAATGATAAGACACTTTCAAAATAAAAATATTTAATAAATCCATAACTTATTTGAAAGTATTAACCAAAAAGAAAAGAACATAGTATGAAAACAACTTACACCTATTTTCCGGTAGTAATCAATAGCCTTGTTCAGCGTTTCACATGCCTCTTTCGTGTTGCCCGTACTTTGATAAAGGGTGACAAGTGCACTAACGACTCCAAGGCGAAATGAGTCATTGCCTAGACTTTTTAGCATGATAATTGCTTCCTTCTTCTTATTCTAAAATTTATAAATGTATTTTTTAGAGTTGCGACGCACAAGTATTTTATTATTACAATGTAATCCGCTTTTGGATAATTTGTTGAAATTTACTTCTCTCAACAGCTGCTGAACTAAGGCCAAATACATTTTAGTTTTAGCTGACGGATCTTGTTCTACAAATCCGTCAATCACTTTTTTGGCTGCCTCGAACCCTTCCGCTTTAAGAGCAAGGCCAGATTTTATTTTTGCTGCTGGTGCTTTCAGATTTGAAAATTTTGTAAGAAGATCTCCAATAGCCTCTTTGCATCGTTCCGTCTATTTAAAAATATTATCATTAGACATGTGAAAACCAGACATAATAACATTTAGTAGTTGTTGTATGATTTATAACTTATCACCTGTTGAGTATGATAAAAGAACAAAGCTTGGTTTAAGGCAAATCTGGATCTCTGTGACTCATTCAGTTTACAATGAACTGAATCTAAACCCATGGCCTTAATTCTTTTCTTGCCAAGGAAAACATTTTTGTCTTTGCTGACGCACAAGAGATTATTTGACACGACGGCTACAAGAGTCTCGTCAGTTGGCTTCTCACTCATTAATTGGTTGTAGATTTTTATAGCATCACTTTCTTGTCCCATCTTTTGGTAGACAAAACCTTTTTGTGCACTGAAAATTTGATAACAAATGCATGTGATTCAATACCCATTCTCAGTTTTTCATTGAGCAATAATTCATTTCATATTATATACTACACATATCATCCTTACAGTATTATTGCTTTCTCGTTATTAATTTCTTCAACAGAATAGCCTTCCTCTTCCAAAGTTTCAATAGCTTGCACCTCAGAGGAGTCGAGTAATCCAAGTGCTTCGTTAAGTTTATCCATGGCGATGAAGTTACATGCCTTATTGTATTTTAACTCATAACTGTAGTCACGGTCTACACTAGCCAATCCTGATTGGAACTACAAAATGATTACATTGTAATTAAAATTTATCACAAAATTACAAAATTATTATGAGGTATAAATATAAGGTCTTTTGCAATTACCAGATTGCTGCTTCGTAGGCACGCCAATATAGCCATCATATTGCAATCACTTTCAACTTTATCTTCATCATCAAAATTGGCATAGACTTCCTTGTACTCTGTATAGGCTTCCATAAACCTATCCATACGGTAATAAATCTGTGTCAACAGAGTTTCTCTATCGTAGGTAGATTTCTTTATTTTACTGAGAGTTTCTTCAGCTGCGTTTAGTGAATTAGTACGATACAGACAATATGCTTTTTGATATAGCAACTCCCTGAAAAAAATACAATTTATGATCACAAAAAATCCTTTTCATAAAGAAACAGATATTAATCAGAATAAATGAGTTGTTTTGCTTCTGTATGTATATTTTATTTATGTATGGCTTACGGAGCATCAAATTTTGGATTTTTCGACATGAATTCCAGAGCTTCCCCAAAATTTCCCAAATGAATATGGCACGTTATTTTTATGCTAAATGCAAAAGCATCCATTGGGTCCATATGCAAAACTGAAACAAAACAATGTTACATCCATATTTAGATACTTTCTATTTTACAATTAATCTGGGCCCGTGCCCCTCTATGCAGGAAATACAAATTAAATAAGGGCATTAATTCAGTTCCGCAGAAATCATCGCCGATATTGTTGTCATCTTATAATGATACAGTATTATTAATTATTACATTATATATTAAACATTACAATTTAATTAACATTCAAACTTACTTCGGTTGCATGCCTTAATCGCACCCCCATAATCGGATGTTTTGCACAGTTTTGTCAACTCGGCGTAACCCGTAGATATTTTTGACTTTCTTTGAGCGTCATCCATTTTTCTACGATTTTGGAAAAACTATTGCTAGTTTTTCGGTAGAGATTGTAAATTGTAATTAATCATACACGAGTAAAAGCTCGTTTTTAAGAATCAATACAAAAAATATTGTATTGTTTTAGTTTTTTTAGATTATTTCATACGAACATTTGGTATCCGTCACGCACAATTCCTCACTGGCTTCTTGACATTGAAAGTAACTAAAAAGTTAACTAACGTAATCAAGAAAATGCTTAAATGCAATCAAATCAAGCAACAAAAACTGCCACGTCCATCTGGCCAGTTTCACCAAAGAGCAATAATTAAATGTGAATGCATTTCAAATTCTCCTACCTTTTCTCGTTTGCTGGTGGTTCTCAAATGCGCCAGAGATGTAGGGCCGGTTCGTATTCTGTAAGGTAAACTTTACAACTGCAAGATTAAAACTACTGAATTATAAGCATATTTATTTATCTCATTGAGGCATTAGAGGCTTGAGGCTAGATTCTTTTATAAGTAATAAAAAGTTATTGATATTGACAAATTGACAACATAATAAATATTATGTGCTTTAAGGAGGACTCAATGGTTAGAATATGAATCAGACGGACGCGCGCTTGATTCGCATCTGTTCATATTGAACGTG
>JAQFYC010001252.1:0-37182 GCA_034694165.1 Tomocerus mixtus | reverse complement strand
CTTCCTCAATTTTACCTGAATATGAGGTTCCTGGCTGGATCTAGTATATGTATAGGTATTACTTATATATCTGTGGTCCCTACATTTATATTGTTATAGAAGAGCTTAGAGAAAGATTAGAGAAGCTAGACGACAGAGTCTTCGACTAAATCCTGCACGGTGGTCATTTTAAAAACAGTAAATTAAATAGACAGACAGAGTAAGTACCTATGTGCTTTATTAGGTATATAGAGGAGATCTTATAAGACAATAGACATAATAATGTAATGGTATGTAGACTGAATGATTGTTGAATTGAAATACATACAAATTGTGACTGCTGATTTTAATATTTTAGTTTAAACATTAATTTTAATAAATATAATGCATACTAAATAGTATTTTAAGATAGTGGTTGCACAGACTACCGATTTTGTTTACATAGAAATACAACATCAATTTAGTTCATTTGACAACAAAAACATCTGATTTTACACTGTCGTCAGCTGTGCTGTTTGTTGACAGTTGGCTAACCAAGTGAACCGCATAATAATGACCGTAAGACAATCGTTTAGCAGTTCCTTTTTGTTGTGGTTACCCCTTACCCGTCCTATCATTTATTCATAATCTTTCTGCCTTGGAATAATATTTACAATTCAAAATCAAATCTTACTCGATTTCTTCGACTAAATAATATCCAAGTTAATTTTGTACAGTGAGCTACTAGTAATACGTGACATGATAATATATTAGCACTAATTTTTTAGATTATCGTACTCTGACGTCTAATCTGATCCCACTACTGCTGCCAACAGCCAAGCTGGTGTACTGTGAGGAGCATTATGACGTTAAATCCAGGTCAAATCAATACTACGGCCAATAATTTAGGAGGACCTGGCTTCAGGGTCAAATGGTCTGATCATTATAATTCCGCATGGATTTTCGAAGGGTGTGATGCAATTTCCATACGAGAAGGAACGCAAAATCTCTTCGAACATCTGGTGCAATCAAAGGTAGTTATTATGGGATAATATTAATCTACTACTTCCAGCTTTTAAATCTCGGTACTCTGTAATACTCTGTATCCGTAATTAACTCGCGTCTACTTAATTTTTAAATAGGAAATTGTCATCAGCTCTTCAAAACCGGTGCTAAATCAAACGGTCAATTTGCCAGACTACGAATATGAAAAAACTAGCTTATCGGAACAGAAAAGACACGTAATTTCACAGTTATTAGCCCAATTAGAATTAGCTTCTGCTGTGTGTTTGGAATCGCCGTTTTTTGCGATTCTACGGAAAAGGCTGTTAATTGTTCACCGCATTCTCTACGCTCTCTACACTAAATTTCATGATAAAGATGCAGGAGTAAGTGGTGTCTTATTTCTATTATATTGACATATAATCGCATTTTAAATATGTGTAAATATACTAAATATATATGTATGTATTATATAATTGTGTATGCATTTCTAGTCTGAAGCGACTGGAGGTGGAACAGCGTGTTCGATTTCGGAGATTAGGGAAGGAGGGAAACGAAACCAAGAAGTCTCGACCACTGCAAGTGTAACTTTAATTGAAATGGGGGTTCGAACTGGCCTAAGTTTAATATTTAGCATTCTGCGTCAAAATTGGTCCCAAAATTCAGGTGTGATGTTTAAAGTGACACGTTAATTAATTCTCTCTCACCGTGCTTGTCTCAATTTCCTACTCTGTAGTACACTTACCGTTTACATGTATTGTTTGAAAATTCCAGCACAAGTCAGTTTATGTACTGATGTCTTACAAACTGCCTCAGAAGTGCTGTGGAACCTTCCACCAATGTCACTGGCCAATGAACTGAAGATGCCACCGTTAGGACAAAAGTCACTTTCAGAAGTTACTAAATTTTTGAGACAAATTGTTGTTCCCAGTTCCGGTGCAAACCTTGAAAGTAAAATGCTACGCTACACCCAATCTTTAAGTATTGTGGGAAAATTGAATTTTTCATTTATGGTGTGAATATTTTTACTAGGTCGAGTATTGGGTGCTGAAATAATGTTGGGTCTAGCTCTTCAAAGGGGCAGTTTACAACATTTATTGGAATGGATAGAAATGGCTTTAAATTGTTGTGGAGAGAATGAGAAAGAAATGTACGTTACCAAACCTGTCGTCATATCGGCACTAACAACAATTAGACAAAGTTGTGTCAGAGATTTTGAATCTAAATGGGAGGTGGATGTGAATACTGAAAAATTGGATCTTTACTACGCTGCCATCATTCTGCTAAACGAAGTACTTTCTTTGTATTTTCTACATTAATGCATTGACATTTATATTTATATAATTGGCAGAGTTAATGGTTTTAATGAAATTATTTTAACAATGGCAGCTTGTCGATGTATCCACTAAGTTTGACGTGAAAGAGAATGGTCATTCGGAGGACAGCAATTCAAAATCAACTCTATCAGCTACAGATCATTCAAATTCCGCAATAAGACTGAATAAAACCTGCAACACGAATAAATCGTCTGAAGTTTTGGTTTGGGGATCAAACTCGTCTTATCAGCTTGGTGAAGCCGGACCAGATAGAGTTTTGCATCCAAAAGTCGCACCTTCTTTTGTAGACGTTGTTTATGTACTGAAATATTCCTATTGTCAGTATTTGTAAATTTAAAAGTAAAAAATTGACGATATCGTGACCTTAATGTGACAAATATGTTACACAGGCTGAGGCTGGACAATACTGCACTTTTGCAATTAACGCTGATGGCAGCTTGAGTGCGTGTGGGAAAGGCTGCTATGGTCGTTTAGGATTGGGTAACTATTTATTTTCTACAATATATATATATATAAAAACAACGTATAACATTGTTTTAAACCGTTTGTCAATAATAACTAAACGTGGTACTCCAATTTGCTAACGTAAATAGGTGATTCTAGTAACCAACCGATTCCAAAGCAATTGCCAATATCTTCCGAACTAAAGTTTAAAGCAGTTTCTTCATCAAAAGGAAGTGATGGCCACACTCTTGCTCTAACATGTGATGGACAAGTTTTCTCATGGGGAGACGGTAAATAGAAATGATTTTAATAGCTTCTTCCGGTCCTTTTTTCTTAAGTGGTTCTAATTTTGTTCCTTCTTTTACTTTATAGGTGACTATGGAAAACTTGGTCACGGTGGTGTTGCAACAGAAAAGTATCCTAAATTAGTTCAAGGAGTGTTAGTCGGGAAAGTAGTGAAATGCATTTCAGCTGGATTTCGTCATAGTGCTTGTGTGACGGAAGGAGGTGAATTATATACTTGGGGAGAGGGCGAAAGTGGGCGTCTCGGACTGGGGGACACCAATGACAGACAAGTGCCCACGCTTGTTAAAGATGTTTGTAATGTTGGCATTGTTGCCTGCGGAGGTAGTCACACTATTGCAGTTTCTAGCTGTGGAAGAATAGTTTGGTCTTTTGGAGCTGGGGAGTATGGGAAACTCGGTAAGCATTTACATTCAATCTGTCTAAACATTTTTATCATTATTTACAAAATAATCACTATCGTTGAATGTTGAAATTAGGACACGGCTCTGTGATGAGAGAAATCAGACCTCGTGTTATTGAATTCCTTCAAGGTTTAACCATAGTTAAGATTGCAGCTACTGCTTACGCTTCATTTTGCGTGACGGATAATGGCGAAGTAAGTTCAATTCATCGAGCATACGATTGCAATTTTTAAGAAATTACCACATAACACCTTTTTGGGTTTATTAGTTATACGGATGGGGTACCGGCGCCTGTCTTGGTCGGGCATCTAATGAAACCAAGATAATGACACCAGAGCTGTATTCCGATTTAGTAGGAGAAAAAGTTGTGGAAGTATCCTGTGGAGAATCTCATGTAGTCGTGTTAACGGATAAAAATGACGTTTTTGCTTGGGGTGCGGAGATTTAACTATCTAAGTGCATAAAATATTTCAAATACTTTATATTTTAATACATTTTTTATTTTAGGAAATAATTCTATGGGTCAATGTGGATTGGGAAATTCGATATCTCCTGTTTTAAATCCCAAAAAAGTTATAGGACTTGAGGGTTTACACATTCATTTCATTTCGGCAGGAACTTCACATTCAATTGCCTGGACCACATCGCGTTCCCAACGGTAATACATTTAAATATTTGTTCTTATTATAATGATATTGCAAATGAATGAGTATGTGACAAATATTTTTGTACATACGTAGCGATAACTTTTTAAATTCTACCCCCTTCTGGATGGACGTCAAAGAGGACACAATTGCGATTCTTAAAAGCTTCCTACAACAGTATGGTCTCAATTTTTCCAAAGTTCAAGCTCCATTTGGATCCGAAAGGTTAAATAGTAGAAATATCTGAAAGCTTGTTAATTTGCATTAAAAATAAAATTGTGTTGGCTTTAAATTGTGTATTTATTATAGTGAACACCAAAACTTTGTGGTTTTATGCCTCCGACTTCTTAATGGACATTGTTCATTAATGGTTCAGAGACCGATACCAGCAGGTTCTTCTTTAGAAAAGCAACTATCTGAATTACGGAGTTTATTTTTCAAGTAAGGGTTATTTTGAATATTATATATTGAGAAATTGAAGGAATTGGAATGCCTAGCTAAGTTACTTAAAATTTGTTACAATGTAGAATGTTAGATATGAATTTGCCGAGTTCAGTGCAGCAAGCCGTTGGCGAAACTTTATTAACTGGAGCTCCTATACTTCTGCCCCCATTACGAGAAAAATTATGTTTGTTATTGGATATGCTAAAAGAAGTAAATAATCTTAGTAAAGGACAGGTAAAAGAATTTGTTTTATTATTGTTGATATTTTTCATTGTGAATTTATTTTACTTTTGTCAATACTTTAATTGTGAACGTTTTTATTTCTTTGTTCAGACACTATTATGCGGCGTAATTTTTACAAGCCTAGAAGATCATCAACAAATGGCTTACATGCTTGGATTGGCCCGTCCGACAAAGCCTTCTGATCAATTCACAGTGGGCGAACTTGTGTGGACTGAACAATTAATGAAAAGCCTGCTTAATATTTTGGCCAATGAAATTGTAAGTTTGCCAGTTTATCTGTTGGGAATACATTTCTAGTAAAAGATCCTTAACACAATGGACAGTAACTTTGGCATAAATATTTGGTTTTACAGGAGAAAAGGTTGGATCTCCTTGAAAAAGACATCAACAGTGAGATTGTCGACGTTCCGATTAGTGTGTTCAATCAACGACTGTTCGACTTACTGACTTCTCTACAGAATCATATATTTTCACATTGCATATGTTGTACTAATCCTAAATCTGATTTTGTAAGTTGTAATATCAGTTGTCCACGTATTTGCTATTTGTACATACAAATCAGAAATTGTGACTATGGTATATAATATGTTATGTTACCATACATTAATTTTCATATTTTAGAGTGATGCTATTTGGAGTATACTTGTTGACCACTTGCAACATCTTATAAAATGCACTACAAAAATCTACACAAGGATTAGTAAAGTTTTGACTGCTAAACTTGAGCACCACAGCAAAATCGCTAGTAAGCGTATTTCTCATTGTTGATAATCTCATCTACTACATTCCAGGTTGCATAGATTATCTTAACCAAGATTTGCTGTTTACTCTTATTAGGTGTTATGTATGTAACCGTCGGAGGCTCCATGCTTTCAAGAATACTTCATACAATGCTTTTACCAATGGGAAACCACTTCGACAGTATCATACCTGCCCTTTTAAAATTGTTAGTAGCTATGGAGGAAATTGTAAAGAGTTTACCACAAGCTGACGTGCAGCGCTATCATGAAGACTGGAATCCAGGTATTACATATTATTAACTTAATTATTTTTAAATATAATCGAATAATTGGAATGCATTTTTTGTTAGTTGTAATTCATATTCATGTCATGTCATATCGTATTCATCAATATATAACTAAAAATTGTACATTATAATTTTGTATAGAAGCACATACTCCCACTGCTCCTGAGGCTGTACACAATTTAGAAGATAAGCCAGATCGTATGTGGACTTGGTTTATGGATATGGAGCGAACGTGTAGTCATTTAATTGGAAGACTCGTAGGTGAAATGATACGTGGAACACCGAGAATCAATGAAGAAGTTCTGTGTAAGAATTGGTTGGCCAGCAGATTGCTTTCTCATGGCCTGGAGGGTGACCCACAAGATATAGAAAACGTGATTGAGCCTCTTTCAACTGTTTTGACTGTTAAAAAGGACGACTGGATGGAACAGCTAAAAATAGCCATTGATAACCGATTTAATGTGGACTTAGTGAATTTACTGGGGATGATTACCTCTGTACCGGTTAATGATCAAGATGTAAATATTTATTTTACATATTATTTTTATACATATAGTTAGTTCTATGATATCATAGATTCTTATTCTAAGATCTGGTTTTATTTCTTTTCAGTCGGGGAGTGTAAGTTGTTTATACGAGTTGATGTTTGAGCATGCCAAAAGTTTAGACTGGGACACTTGTGATGTGGAAGATGACCCGCTTTTAGATTCCGCTTCTAGAATTTTATTACTAGCTCTTCTTAAGCATACTGGCCTAGTAGGCCAAATGGCCAACATGTCTGTGTAAGTCTCCCAATTATCTTCTTACGTATTACATATTTACTTACTTATATTCTACGTCAATGTCTTAAATATTCTTATATTCAATATGTTTTCAGACCTGAATCTCGCCACAGCTCTAAACTAGACGAAATATTTACACTCGTGTTTCATTTACGAACTAAACTGTTAGCAATGAGGCAAGATGAACTTCTGAAAAAGAGCTTGCCGCCCACGTCGGCGGCAGAGGAACTGGAGCAACAAGTCTCAACGCAAGGTCGTCCAGGGACATCAACAGCTGCCAATCTGGAACCCTTTAACACTATCTGGGATGATGAAATGGTGCCCCTCTCTGCGTCTCCCGTCATATACGATCAACGGACGCGAAGTAATACGGCTATTGCGGATGGGGACGACGCTGACGACGGATTCAGGAGAATGAGCAGACCTCCACCCACGTCTATCCAATCCATGCTATCCTCCGCTGCCACGCACAATCACAACCAAAACAACTTTTGTCCAGTGACCGAGATGGAGGAGCACATTGCTAATAGTCTGACTGCCGCCCTTAACCTCTCGTCCACCAGAATAAATGTCCAGAGTTCTTCCCGGTCCAGCCGCGGCTCGGCGGGACGAGGCAGAATGCGAACTCGACTGCCAGACGACGAGGGGCCCCGACCCCTGCCAGGTCTCACCTCCACAACAACCTCCGTAATTGATCTGACCAATGAGCCAGACGTTGTGGAGCCGGATCCGCATCCTTACTTTTTGCTTGGGGTACCACCTACCCGAAGTGCGCCCCCTCGAGACCACAATTCAGAAACCTTCAACAACATTGGACAAGGGAGTCGTAACAATTTAGGTGCAGTTCCTCCTCATCGGGCTACAGACCCTGTTAAGCTGGTGACTCCGGATGAGAAAGTGGATTTAGCGGCTGCAGACGTGGCAGTAGAGCTTGGCTATGAAGAAATGTGTCACGCCGTTATTCGAAAGTCTCTGTTCCTTCTCGTCGGCGTTAAAACCTCAATTAACTTTAAAACACACATCAACGCCTCTGCTACTTATTCTGAAGGTTCGGAGGAATTGGATGTAAATGGAGAGGACAGTGACAAAGGCTCCACTTCCAGTGACGACTATTATTACTACGACATGGAGGAGGACAACGAACTCCCATCTGCCAAAAGTTCAGAAACATTTCGATCTCCTGAAAGCCGACTTTATTCTGAAGCGGCATCCATGCACCGTGGCCAACGACGTGGTGCTCTCGTTGTAAGGAAACTAGGAAGAAATATTATTAGATTCGTTGCCAATGATATTGTGGTTCTCAAACGGGATTGGTTCACCGACTCCTTGGCTACCACCGAAGGGTGGAACTCAGAACCCAAAGTTCTTTTGAGCGCAATGAAGAAGCAGCAAGAGCGAGCTCACATGAGAATTGAAGCACTGGGGCGTATTTACCAACTCGTCTCTACATCTAAAGTCATGGATGGAAAAAGTGAGTTGGAGAAGAGCGACGGCATTGTCGAAGCCGAATTTCTCTCTTCCGTTCATGAGTTCTTGCTGGCTGGCTGTTTCCAACTTGGTCTGAACTCCCCTGTGAATCTGCTGAAAGGAGACGTCAATAGTGCGGCCTATGAAATGCAGCTGCAACTCTCTCACTATCTGGATTCTATTCAAGCAGCTCCCCATCAAATGCAGAAACATGTCATCGAAACTGTCCACAATATCATGCAGTGGATCATCGCAAGTCTCCATGGCCAGTGCCACACAACTGTCCAGAGTTCTCTAGCTGAGAAAACACAAAATGACGAAGTGAAACTTTTGAATTTGTTCGCACTCAGCTGTCGTTTCAAAGCAAATGACATCAAACTGGTTGTCAACTCTGGCCTATTGGTAGTACTGGAAAAGTTTTGTGCCAGCAACTCCAATGATAGTGGAGTTTTAGGGAAAGTCAATAGCGACACTTGGTCGGGGCTGCCTTATCCTCACTATGTCACTGTCGCCAGCGTCAGACTGCTTCATATGATCGCCGTTTCCACAGCGTAAGCTCTCTAATCTAACATTTGATAAACAATTGGGTAAAATAGTAATTACGATTTTTTCAGCGTTCCATTATGCTGACTGTATATTTGTTTTTGTTTCAGGATTAACGCAAACAAACTAGCGGATTCGGTCATTGAACGAGTTGTGGAAGTCCTTTATTCTCAACTGCTTTCAATGTTGACCATTTTATGCGGGAATAGAGTTTCTTGTGACGGAGGGTCTCCCACACCAGTCGGAACTCCTGATACTCCGATAGTATCTTTGTCTCCAGTGGCCGAGTCGGAAAAGCATTTGTGCGATTCTCCCCCATTTGTAAGTGCCGTGCGTTAACTACGATGTTGGCGCACATACATTTGGAATATGAGCCCAAATAATTTGTGAATAATGTCGTAATATAATTTTGAATATGATTTGTTGACAACACAGGGGCAGCCATTGTTGACGCCGTTGGAAAAGCAAGATATGGAAATGAGATTGGGAGATTACTTTGTTTTTCTTCGTCGACTAATATCTAGAAGTCCTATGGGAAAGTTCCTTTGCCGACCTCACTGGATCAAATTGTTGTTGTCATTTCTCTCAGTTAAACCGTGCAATGACGTAGAAACTTTCCTTAAATTGGAAGAGGAGGAGGAAGAAATGCGCGGAAGCAGCCCTCGGATACCCTCCCCATCGTGCTCCTCTGTGCAAGGCTGCGGAAAATCTGATGGCGGGTGCAGTTCGGGGAATCGAAGCCGACACAGCAGTCAGACTGGAATTGGTTTATCGGAAGTTGGGATCCAAATGTGTAGAAATATTTTATTTACTCCTGGACTCCGGCCACGACTGTTGGCTGTTCAACTTCTGGAATCTATACTCACATCAATGCCCAAGGATATGACAGATTTGAAAGAACAGGTTAATGATGTCATGTAATTAGTTCTTTCTCGGTTTTTTATTTGTTTAGTTTTGTGGTAAATTACGTAATTTGTTAATTTCAGGTGGCCAAAGATTTGCTACAGCAATTATCTGACTGTGCCTGGTCTATCCCATTATACGAAAGAGCCAAACGAAATATTTTAAATAGAGAGGAAGTTTGCAGAAGTATTTACGGTATGTATTTATAATTTCGGGAAACTAAATTAAAAAGATATTATTTCAAGTGATGTTAATTCTGACTGATTGTTTGTTTTCATCGACGATTGCAGGTGAAATGCTCTTTTCAGATAGAAACGACAGTGTTAAATTGTCTTTTGATACGGACAAGGCTCTGTGTTGCTATATCGAAAGTGGGCTCAATTTAGTCCACGGTCGTGGTGGTAGAGGATACGGAGTTGCTAATGTCGGCTTCTCCTCTGGTACTTGTACAAATACAAAATAGAAGAATAATAAAAGCAAAATCACTTTTCCATTTTAATCTTTTCCTTAGGATGTCACCAATGGAAGTTTTTGATAGTCAAAGAAAATAAAGGAAATGAAGGGACATGTATTGGTGTTTCAAAATGGCCCATTAAAGATCAAAGTCATCGAACTACTTCAGACATGTGGCTCTATAGAGCATATAGGTAACTTTTGTACACATGTTCATCAGATATCAGACGTTATGATTTTGTAGCGTTATCTTTCTATTTTTACCGTGCTGAACCAAATTGTTGTGATAATAAGTAAATAATTCACTGTTTTTGGTTTTGCAGTGGGAATTTATATCACCGAGGGGAGCTTCCTTTATCGCTTCCAAGTTACACACAAGGCGATTATATAACCGTTGTGTTGGATGTGGACAACAAAACTTTAAGTTTTGGAAAGAACGGCGAGGAGCCAATTTTGGCTTTTCAAGATGTCGAAGCTCCTGAACTCTATCCATGCGTATTGTTTTATAGCACAAATCCAGGAGAAAAGGTAAATTTTATTTCGAACGTTTTAAGATTTAGATACTCGCATATGATCTGTTTACAATTTGAACTTGACTTCATTAGGTAAAAATAACAGACTACGAACCGAAAAGACCATTGAAAACACTTTTACCGGGGGAACCTCAATGCGCTCCCATTGCAGCCACTCTGGCTGAGTCCCATGTTTCTCTAATAAGAAAACTGCACGTTGCCGATGGGTGGACTAAACCGGTAATAATTTCTTTTATTTTAATATATTTTCTATTTTAATATAATTTTGATTGAGATTCGGTATTCAATTGTGATTTTCTAGTTTAACGAATGTTTTCTCGAGCGTTTATACAATGGAAAAGAATTTTTATATGACTCGAGTGGTGATAAAACGCCAACCCCGTCGGAAGCTAGTGAAATAGATGCATCCCCGGAAGAGCCGTCAGCAAGAGAAATTCCGGAAACCGAAAAAGAGAATTCGAAAAAGATAGTTCCAAGTAGCCATGAGGATATTGAACGTCTGTGCAAGGAAGTTTGGCCTGTTTTGGCTGTTATTGGTGGTGTAGATCGTGGACTGAGAGTAGGTGCCAAATGTGTCCATAGACCAAGTGGAAAGAAGGCTATAGTTTTAGGAACATTAAAAACTGGACTCACCTCTGTTAAAGTTCAGTGGGACGATGCAGACTCCACTGTCAGGTAAAGTTAAATTGACGAATCAGTTATTCAAGAGTATTAATTTTATCGTTGGTCTTTGGTCTGGGGTAGCGTGTAATATTTGTGTATTTTTGTATATTAGCGATGCACTAGTGAGCAGTCTGGAACCTCTGCCAGGTCCACAATTTGATGCTGCTAAATTTAGTTGCATAACTTCTGATGTAATGAGATTTTTAACAAAACTTTGTGGAATAACTGATGAGGTTTGTGCTAATAATTTGCTCCCTAATTACAGTTTTTGGTACACATGATTATAAAGGTAAAAATTGTATTTTTCTGATTAGTTGCACTTTCCATCTGAGGTACCTGAACATCCGTTCGAGAATTTGAACGTGGATGAAAAATGTGCGGAAGGAGACGTTGGGCAAGAAGACGAGATGACAACTTCTCTCAAGTGCATTAAAGACGAGTCTTCACAAGTATTTCTGTGGGATTCTGTGAACGCCAACACTGTGTATCCTAGCACAAGTATCCAGATCCCTCCAACATCCTCCTCTTCGACGGCGGTTGAAGCCCTCTCTTCGCAAATGGTGTCAGATATCATTCATGAGGTTACTAGAAAGAGCAGCACAGATGCCACAACAGCAGGCGAGACACAGAACAGCACCACTAGAGACGAAAGCACAAATGAGGTATTTAATATATCTATCTGCACGCACGCAATAGTGCATTACAAGGACTTGAATTCAGCGCAAACAGTAAATATTGTTCATTTTTGTGCAGATTGAGAAAAAGAGGGCAGAACTGGAATTGGAAAGTTCTTTCGTCAAAATGGCTTTCATTCAGTTTGGAGCAATGAAATCTCTGAGTACTATACTAAGTTGTAGCTATTTCGCTGAATTCATTTTGGTGCCAAAGAGAAAGAAGGGATTCATGCGGCCCTCAACTAGCGATTCTAAGGATAAAGACAATTTGGAAGAAAAGTCTCAGGCAGAGGGAGGGGAAGACAAGAATTGCTCTCTGCCCTGCCCAAAGTGTGGGAAAATGAGCCCTCCGGACAAGGACGGAGAATGCCCCTATTGCATGGAAACTACAAGCTTGCAAACGGCTCTAGCAGAAGCATTTCGTTATTTGGTCAATGTAAGCATGTCCATTGGCTCGTTCTTCAGAGAAAGTATTTAGTCATTTGCATGAGGCACTAATTAACGTATTTGTGTGTAAATAGATGAGTGTGAAGCCGTGCAAGATTCCCAAGTTGGTTCCGCTGTCTGAATTGGAGCGTGTTCAAAATGTTATACATCATTTACACGTTAAGCAACTTGTGGACTCGATTGGACCACGTTTCAGCTCCCACATTTCCTATTTTGAAGAAGTCGATGAATTGCAAAGAGAGACATCTCCCCCATGTCCTCGCAGGAAAACTCAGCAAACCTCAGAACCTGCAGAAACGCGCTTCACTGGAACGCGAACTCGAACCTTCCTTCCGATGACACTTGCCTCCTTGGCCGGACGCTTTTATCCACCACTACGATTTTCTCAAGGTGCCAGGTCAAGGACACTATATATGCATTGTATTTAGATAATAAGAAATAGCCTAAAGAATATTTCTCATTAAAAAGGTTCTTCAGCAAATCCGGGGAATCAAGAGAGAGGGACGCGCTCCGTAGGTCAAGAAGAACGAGATCGCTCTCAGCCGCCTGACAATCCCTTGTGGAGAGACACGGTGGAAAATAACAGTCTGATGCCAATGCAGACACCAACAACAAGATCCATTGCGAATCCCTTTCCTCCTCATCAGCCAGGTGCTCTACGAAGGAGACAACGTCGCTCTCCGTCTCCTCCTCCAGCTCCACGTTCTGCTGGTTCTGCATCCACAACTGCTGGACGTCTCCCTACCGCCCTCATTGAAATGGGCTTCACTACTCGACACATTCGCAGTGCCATGCAGGCCCTTGGTATCTCCACATACTTTGCACACTTCGTATCTCCAATGTCAATTACATTCATAGTATACATATTTATTAATTCCTTTGTTATGTCCAGGTCACACGGGAGAATTGTCGGTGGCAGCTGTGAGTCAATTGGCAAGTTGGATGTTGGAGAATCCTAGCATAGAGTCAGATGAGTCAACCCCTTCCGACAGATTTGTTAGGCCTTGGTCTCTTGGAAGTTCGGGTGGACACGTTTCCAGAGCAGACCAAATGGGAAGAATAGAAGTGAGTCTGTTAATATATTTGTTTCTATGCTACTTTTCCGTTGGTTATCTGACCTTTTGTTACATATTGATTCAATTACTTTAGCCTGATGCTCGACGCGCAGAGAGATTAAGTCAAGCTATTGCAACTATTTCATCGTCACCCGGCTCCTCGTCCTCTTCTGACAGTTCTTACCAACCATTTTCATCTCGTAATATTACTATTATGTTTATGATACGAAACAGCTTATTGCTATTGTACTGTGGTTTACTAATTTTTATTAATATAATGTGTAGACGTAAGTGAGAGAGTGAACCCAATGGCTTTAGAGGACCTTCTCTCTCGTTGGCCGAATCCAGAACGACTGCAATCACGAGCGGGGCGCGAACGGCAACATGGTAGCTATCAGGACGTCCGCAGTCATCGTCCAATGAATATTGACGAAGAAGACAGTCGAAGCAGATTACAAAGAACTGAAGCCCTAATGAGAATTGTACGAAATGTTCAAGAACCGAGCACGTCCTTGTTCAGAGTAAATAAATATTAAATTAACTAATGCTTATTATAAGTAGCAAATTGTATTAAAGCGGTATGATTAATAATTGCAATAATTGGCGACTTGGTTGTTGTAGATTCCCATCGTGAACTTGGGGACGCAGAGTGGGGAAAGAGGTTTGTGCTACTTCTGCTCCAGTTTGGAGAGGGATATTGTCCATCATTTCATCAATCGCCATCAAGGTTGTGGACTCCAATTCTCGGATGGCTATTGCGGGGAAGTGAGGGATGCAGCATACTATCTCCTTTGCGAACAATGCCATGACCAACATGGCGGTCACAATATGCAGCGACTTGGAGTCTCCAATTCTAATTCCTCGAATACCGACACCTCCCTCGCTCTCCCCCCACTCACAATGACTGGCAGCAATGATACGTCCAACGATGTGGGCAGAGACATTGAAGATCAACTCCCTGACAGTTACATCAGAATGCCATCAAACTCGAGAGATGCGGGTAAATTATCCTCTCCTATTTGCTATTCAAATATTTATTTATTAGTGTAGTGCAGTAGAGACTAATTTTCATGTATTGTAGTGTAGCGTATATTGTAATCAGATTCTATTTTTTTGTCTTTTAAGGGTCGGACACTGTTGGGGGCATCCTGTCTTATCTTGGTTTACGAGAAAGGAAACCATATCCTGGACATGTTGTTTTAGATGAATATGACCCTCTGGGTACCAAAATTGTTGATAAAGTGACTGGACTCAAGCCTGGAAGTAAGTTAATTCTTCTATTACAGAATGGTACTACCTACATACATAATTGTATTATTTTCCTATAAATCTGTGTTTCTGTACTAGCAGCAATAGCAAATGGAAGTTACCCAAATCGAGTAATGGGAGAGCAGGCAATGTTAATTGATGACTCTAAAAAGCGAATCAAAGCTTTAAAAAACTCTACAGAAGCTTCCCAAGTAATGATTGCTCGTGGAATTGTGATGCAAGCTTTAACTCTTCTCAGTATAAGGCAAGGCAAAAACATAATCTTGATTTAATTGGCAATTGTGCTCATAATTTGTTCTATGAATGTATTGAATAATTTAGTGAGTGGTCATGTGACCTTGCGGCAGCCTTGGAGAAAATTGGATTGTCTGATGTAAGGAAGTTGGTAAAATTAATGTGTCTCACCGCTGCGGGTAGAATTCAAGCACAAACTGATAGCAATGAAGATGAAAACCGATTTTATCACCCGGGCTCTAACCGCTTTGGCCCTTGTCGATTTTTGAATATGCCCTATGACATCCGAACGTGTACAAAATTACAACATATTGGCAAAGCAGTAGAATATCTATTCACAGCATCAGACTCAAGTGCTGCTAATTTGGTCCTGGAAATGTGTACAAGGGTAACATTCTTTCACTAAACTCTCTTATAATACCAAAAGATTTGCAAACACATAAAAGTTTGTGTCGTTTAGGAGTTACTGAGTGCTGCTGTTGGATTTATAAAAGTTGGCTCAACAAGTGACAATATACACCAACCAAATTTCGTGGTCACGATGTCTTTGGTCAATCTATTATGTGCACATCCATCTATTGCTCTGCTAGACAAAGGTATGACGTTGACAATTCCTAGTAAAATAGCCGATGACTGTATGAGACATTTTGGTAAATGTTATTCTTCGTTTTCAGATCCTACCAAATCGCCAATGAGTCCTTCAGAAATTATGCTGGATTCGTCTTTATATTTGGTCGATTCTCTTGCCGCGTGTGTAATGTCAGCCCGTCTTTCTGGTGGACATAGACAATGGGCCGTTGAGCAATTGGTAAATAGTTGTATCAATATTTTGAAATTATCACAGTATATTTTTTTCAAGTTTACTTATCATTCGTTTTCAGGTAAAATGTTTATCCTGTCGAGCGACCTCCTCACGTTTAATGAATCCAGAGTTAGTAAATTATTCTGACATGGCTGGAGTTTTGCCTCGCTGCAGTACAACAGATGTACGAGGTCACGAGAATCGCGTTAGCTGTCTGGAATGGCTCCAACACAAAAATCACTTTGCAACATGGTACTGATCTAAGCGATCTATAATTATTTCAGTATTTGTGACATGTCAAGTATCATGGTTAATGATGACTTTGAATTGCCGTGTAGTGGCTACGATGGAACTGTAAGAACTTGGTCCGTCCCTAACAAGAACTTGATCTTGGAACACATCCTCATGTTCCAAAAGTCCTCTAACATGTTTGGAAACGAATTGAGTGGAGAATTAATATCTAATTTGAGTTGGTGTTCCAGTGGACGCTATTTGGCTGCTAGCATGAATTACTGTTTGAACATTTGGACTTTGGCGACAACTGAATGTCACATTGACGACCACACGTCTATGATCACGGCACTGGCTTGGCCAAAAGTGAAAAGTCTATGCCCAAGTGACGAAAACAATGTTGACTATTTACTGGTCGGTCGCGTTGACGGTACCGTTTCTATTGTCACCATTCAATCTAGTTCGTTCTGTACTGAAGAACTTCTAAGCTGTTCCGAGCAATGTAAGCTCAATTATTTACATATTTAGATATTTGACATAAATTTTTGTCCAATGTTGGATCTATTAATGTTTTATTGCCAATGGATAGCAGGCGGTGTCAGTTTCATCGAGTGGCCCGATGAAGACAAGTGTTTTGCCATTGGTTTCTTTGATGGCTATTTGAAGTTTTGCACGAAAGACACAAATTCTAAGCCACAGACTCACCGCGGCCATCGGAATTGCATTACTGCAATGAAGTTTGATCCTCTTGGACAGATTTTGGCCACATGCGGTGGCGATCGATTCTACAGATTGTGGGCAGAGCACGAAAGCTATTGGATGTGTGTGCAAGACGTGGAGCTGGAGTATGACCCTATTTCTCTCGTGTGGTCACCATTGGTTGGCTCTGGTCTTTATCCTCTTGCACTGGCCGTCGGATCCAATTGTGGGACCGTCACAGTTTGGCTCATCAGCAACACCGTGGCCGAAGCAGAGGGATCCATCAACAGTGACAAGCCTATTACCAGTTTGCAGCCTAAATTATTGCACACTCTCAGATGCCACTCTTTCTACGCAGTAACAAGTTTGTCCATTCATCCCGCGGGTAATATTATTGCAACTGGGTGTGTCAAAGGGAACGGCATTGTAAACTTTTGGTCTCTAGACTATGGAACACTTGTTCACACTTATAATGGACATGGCGGCGTGACCGATCTTTGCTGGATTGGCGATTTAGGTCTTGCCGTTTGCTTTACAAGATCGAGGGTCAGACTTTTACTACTATTTAAACATTTTACCTATTTACTGTCTACTGTATGAATGAGAATTAGTTATACTGGTCTTATATTTCTACAGGAAGTTAAAATCATCTATTTCACCGAAGAAAAGATGTTGCAGTCTCTAGTACTCGCTAGCTGTAGATCCAGTCTTTTGCTGCAAGGACTGAACGCTCTGCACTTAATGCCAACATTCAAAGCCTTGCTTACCTATCTTCCAGCCCTTATGAGCGTAATGCAATGTTTTAAAATTAGATCAACTTATGGATGCTTCGTTACTATTATTACAACAATAAATAATCTATGTCATATCACAGGAACAATACGAGTATGAGAAAGCCAAAGTTGACAGTGGAGATCAGTTACTATACACCCGTTACCTTCAAAGTCTGGCATCTTTAGCATTGAATTTGGGACTGGATAAGGTTCTCACTTATATCCCAGCTGCTCCAAATGCCTCTGACGAGAAGAAGATATGTAAGCTTCCATGTATTCATAGATCATTTATTTTCAATGTCTACTTCATTTGTAACGTGTAAATTGTAATTTTTAAGGTTCTCAGTGGCAGTGGCTTCATACCTTAGGAATGACTATACGGGCAGCTGATTGTCTCGTGTCTAGAAGCAAATTACCAATGGATTTTGTGGACAAGTTCAAAATCGGTGTGTTTTGGACATTATTGGACAACAATTATTTACTGTTTCTTATGAATGCTCTGCAGCATTACGCTTCAATATTCATAATGTATTTATGCACATGATCTAACTTTGCTGTTTCAGACGAAGGGCAAGCCTATTGTGGTGAATCAACGGAGAGTATTGAATGGAATTTAGATATGGACTCGCAAGTAATGATGTGGGCAACTCAACAGCCTCATGATTGGCAGTTCGGTGGGAAGTGTGACGTTTACATGTGGGGAAATGGAAGGCATGGCCAATTAGGAGAAGCAGGTACGTAGAATATAAAGTATTGCTTAAGGAGGTTGTGTACCTGTGTTGTGTAATATTGTAACTTAAATATTTAAACCTCTAACTAGGCCGACAAATAAGTACTCCTCGACTTTCCCCGTTTTTCTGTGGTGCTCAGCAAATTATCTGTGGACAGAACTGTTCCTTTTTAATTCACGCCAATGGTTCCGTTCAATCTATTGGCGAGGGGAGTTATGGACGTTTGGGACATGGAAATTCTGATGACATGCACACGCAAACTGTGATATCCGCTCTTCAGGGATATGTCATTGTCGCTGTTGCTACATCATGTGGCTCTGATGGACATAGTTTGGCTTTAGGAGAAGGCGGAGAAGTTTTCTCTTGGGGAGATGGAGATTACGGAAAATTAGGTCATGGGAGCAGCGATCGCCAAAGACGCCCCAAACAAATTGAATCTCTTAGAAATGAAACCATCGTTCAGGTTTAGAAATTGCCAAAACAATTACTACGTATTCTTGTGGATTATTCCTTAATAGTGTAATTATTTGATTTCAGGTGGCTTGTGGCTTTAAGCACAGTGCCGTCCTTACTGCAGAGGGGGCTGTCTATGTTTTTGGTAGCTCTGAATATGGACGCTTGGGTTTGGGAAATGTGGCGAATAAGAAATCTCCAGAGCGGATCACTGCTCTAGCTAATCATCGAATAGGCTACGTCGCTTGTGGATTGGCCCATACGATTTGTGTCAGCTCTGACGGCAATACAGTTTGGGCCTTCGGAGATGGTGAGAACGGGAAGTTAGGAATCGGAACAAATAACACAGCCTCCACCCCCCAAATAGTCGAAAGTCTTCAAGATGTTGGAGTATCCAAAGTTTGTTGTGGAACTCAGTTCACCGTATTTTTGACTAAAAGTGGAAAAGTATTTACTTCTGGAATGGATCGACTCATCGGACAGCCACACTCCCGCTCCTGCAGTCGACCCGTTCAGATTCTTTCTTTGAGTGATAAAGTGGTTGTGGACATTGCAGTGGGGGCGGAGCACACGCTCTGTGTCACAGCCGATGGAGACGTCTTCGGATGGGGGAGCAATAGCGATGGTCAGCTTGGCTTGGGTCATAATCTAACCGTGAGAGAGCCTGAAAAGATTGAGAACTTGTCAGGGAAAGGTGTCCAACAGGTGTCAGCTGGACGAACTCATAGCGCAGCTTGGACAGCACCTCGAATTTCTCGAGGGGTCAACTTTCATTCTGGAGTTGATTTACTGTTGGGAACTCCTGCCTCTGTGCCGCCGCAGTACCCTCGATTGCAGGACATTCCTATTCCCGCACTTAGAGCAAGACTCAAGATTCTGTATAATTTCTCAGACCTTCTATTCAGTTCTTGGAATTTCCTTCCGTTGACAGCCTCTGTGGGCTACACACCTAATTTAAAGTCGGATCCAAGTTACGCTCCTTCGAGTCCCAAATTGCGTCCTGTTCTAACTCCTAGAGTATATACCCTTCCTTTTGTGAGAACTCTACATCGCACTATGATCCAATCCAGGACATATGGTCCTCAAATTACCGTTCGGAGACTGACGAGCAGAGGGAAGAAAAAGAAGCCGATATTCATACAGATTTCTAAACAGGTTGTCCAGTTACCGCAATCCGAACTCCGTCTCCCTGCACGGGCTTGGAAGGTTAAGTTAATAGGGGAGGGAGCGGATGACGCCGGAGGGGTCTTCGATGATACGATAACGGAAATGTGCATAGAACTCACCAAAGGAACTGTCAACTATTTAATTCCAACTCCGAACTCTGTGAATGACGTTGGCTACAACAGAGATCGGTTCCTGCTTAATCCTGACCTTATCTCGGCAGACGATCTGTCGGCCTACAAATTCTTAGGAATTCTATTCGGAGTTTCAATTCGTACCAAGAAGCCAGTTGCAATTCCACTCGCTCCTTTAATTTGGAAAACTTTGGTGGGGGAAGAGGTTACTGCCGATGACTTAGAAGAAGTCGACGTCATGTATGTTAAAGGCTTGCAGTCCATACGAGACAATGTTGCTTCACAATTCGACGAGGACAATTTCCACGAAGTGATTCCATTGGAATGCTACGAGGGGACGAGCAGTACGGGGAAGTTGGTGCCAATAGTTCCCGGAGGCAGAAGTATTCCGTTGACATTCCACAATCGTCTGGACTATATTGAGAAAGCTGTTCACTTCCGCCTACATGAGATGGATCTGCAAGTGTCGGCCATTCGGGAAGGAATGGCTGGAATCGTTCCTGTTCCACTGTTGTCTCTAATGACTGGTGCCCATTTGGAACAACTTGTCTGCGGTCTTCCAAACATTTCCATCGGATTACTCAAGCAGGTCGTTAGATACCGAGAGATGGACGAAAGTCATGAGCTGGTTCAGTGGTTGTGGAATATTTTAGAAGGATTTTCTAATGCGGAACGAGTTCTCTTTATGCGCTTTGTCTCCGGACGCTCTCGACTTCCAGCCAATTTAGCCGACTTTTCCCAAAGATTCCAAGTGATGAGAGTAGACCGTCCCCTAAATGGATTGCCTACAGCTCAGACTTGTTTTTTCCAATTAAGACTTCCTCCTTATTCGTCCAAGGTAATTTAACCATCTCAATAGACAAGTAATAATTGTGTATTTTGGAGTAACGTGTACGTGGAATAATGTGTGATGAGATTTTGCGTATTATTTTAAGATTATAGCAATTTCTTTGCAATTAGTATGTGTATTTTTGAAACAGAAAAGCCATCATCGTCATGCTTTCCATTCTGAGACTATAAAATAAAGTTTCATAAAAATATATACTATAATGGTCTTTAGGCTAGGGGTGACGTCGTGTCCTAGAATCGGTTGTTTGTGACAGTCTTGAGTAGTTGTAGCGTGTGTAATTTGATTCTCAGATTAAGAGTCTCCTTAATAAGGAGTGTTATGGTCTTAATAAATCTACATGTCTGTCTTTGAGTTATAGAGTGAGTTGTGTGTAATTCTTAGTGTTATCCCTAGACGTACGTGTCTTGAGCAGAGCGGAGTCATTCAGTTAAGTTGAAATTATAAGGAGACCTTGAAGTTTGAGCTTGCAAGTTTTGTACTTCAGGTGTTAAGTCGGCGAAACAGAAAATTTGTCTATTTAGTAAGTTTAAGTAGTGTCAGTTTGTTAACTCTCAAATTAAGATTTGAACTTTGTTAAGCCACAGAAAATATGAGTCGGCTATGTAAAACTGTAGAAGCAAATTGAGCTGTCCATCTTGCAACCTTAAGATGAGATGAGATTCGTAGTTTCCTTAGTCCAAGTGCTGTGATAATAATATTCAGCTCAGTCCTATTTAGCTTAAGCGGAAAGTTTTCTTATTTGTTTATATGTATATCTCTCTTCTCCTTACCAACCCTTTTTAATTTATATGTAGTACTTTATAGCAGAGGAGAAAAATGAACTTTGACATTCTCAGTTGAGAGAATGAGAATCAATTGCGCTGCTCTAACTAACTGTAACTCTTCATGTTTGACTATGCTGTGGTTAGTCTTCTGTCGGTGGTAGAGTTGGCTTAATACAAGAAGTACAAGTTGAATAACTGAGTCTTTGCTAATGCAACCAACTCTACGCTACGCTTACAGGAAAATAGTGTGCTGGATGCAAAGTGTTGTCCTTTACTCTGCTTTCACAAACAAAGCTAAATGTAGTATTTATGGCATTCAGACCAACAGCAAACTGTCTACATCAGATCCTTTTGGCTGTCTAATTAGCAATGTTTCACTTCGTACAGCAAAATACGGATATATGACTGTTTATGTTTCGTATAAACTATTTCTTGTGTAGCATGAAGACATAATGCAAATATGATGTCAAATGTTATCGCTATTGTAAAGTACCATTCTTTGGGTTCCTCATTTCTAGAACGCTTGTTAGTTTTTTATACTTTCACGTACTTCTTCGCTTCTTTTACGAATACGAGTCCATACTTTTACTATTTTTTGTAGTACTTTACTTCTTGTGACTTGTGAATACTAATTGTCCAGTTTAGTATACAAATAAGTAGCATACCTATACATATAAGGAATGCTATGAGTAGAATGAAAGGAGTTTTGTTTGTAAGTGAGTGGCTAACCTAAAATACACTCGAATATAAATATTGGTATTCTTTGTTTGCTTTTGCTTGCGCTTATACGAAATGTACGATGTATGATAGCTGCTCCCTGCCAATCCAGAGAGTAAAGTAAAAGTATTTTGCTTAATAATGTATGTGATTAGATCAATGTTGGTGAAAGGCAGAGAATGGATTAAATTAATTTGTTTTTCTTTGTGGTTTGTTTTCAGGATGTAATGACGGAACGACTGCGTTACGCAATCAATAATTGTACATGCATTGATATGGACAACTACATGCTGGCTCGGAACGGAGGCATCGAATTAGACGAAGAGGACGAATGGACGTAGAAAATCCTTTCTTCAGCCATCTGAACAATCTAAACCTGTCACGTCAGACTGTTTAAAGAATCCCTAACCAAACCAAGACAGTACCAAATTAAAGACAGAAAAGGAAAAAGTCTGTAAATATAAATGATTGATCAATTAGTTAGAATAACTTTTATTCCGCCGCTAGGTATTCGAATTTGATCTGTAAGCTTCAATGTTGATTTATTCATTATACTATTATATACCAATACTCATTATATATACCTGTGTCCTTAATGCTAAATCGATAACAAAATTCCCAATAATATTATTATTTCCTTGTTACCATCAACCTCATGCATTATTGTTATAAACCAAATATGTAGTTTGCATTTTCTGTGATTATGAATGACACGTTAACATAAGTTGTATTTGTCACGCATATAACGGAAACGAAAGCTAATATTGTAACGTAACCCCATGCTAATCATGCAATACCAACAGCAACCGCTATTACTATATACAGTGGCAACAGCAACAGTAAATCGATGAAAACATGGAGAGCTATTCAACCTTATCTGCGTATAAGTATGTTTTGCTAATATTTCTGGCTAGTGCAATTTTAATCCTTGGTGCATAATATTCCTTACATAATATCTTAATTATTTTCAAATGAAAACGAATTACCTTAATTCGAATATGTAAGTATACCTACACGTACATTAGTAAATGAAATATCCGAAGTTATGTAAATTGTATTTAACTTATGTAGCTAGTAGCTAGTGAGCGGACCTTTAAATATGTAATAGTAATATTACGGTTTGGTAAGAGAGAAGGGAGCTATGGAATTTGTAAATAAAGATAATATGGCCCAAATGTTTTGATGGCTTTGGAGAATTTAGCGTTTAGTGTTGATTATATACTCATGAGTAGCGTGTTTAGACAAATATATTGTTAAGTTTCTTTCTTTTTGTAGAACTGTAGATTGTGATATAATTTACATTGTAACTTATAAGAGGACGATGTTGACGATATTACTGCATAGTTTTTAGAATGCTAATTATTTACTGTACAAACGGAAAATACTACTGAATAATATTTATTATGTGTTGACCGTGTGTTGTATGCGTGTGACTGTCGTATACGCATCCGTATAGGTCTACTTCTGATATGCATGTATGCCTATACTTATTATTATTACTTTATTGATAAACTAATTACTAGTGCAATAAAATGTGAAAACTTAAATCCAATCCAGTCTCTTTGACAGTGATATACAATTATTTATTTCGCGTCCAATTCATTATATCGTAGTACGCTCATTCATTTCCACAAAATCACAGCAATTATTTACACGTTTACGTACACGGTTGCAGTATACTTGGAATTTTGACACACATCCTCATTTCTAATGTTATAACAATATTTGTTATGAACAATTCCCTATTTTACAGGGCTAGTTTTTAATATTTACAGTACTAAACACATTTGTATAACCATCCGTTATTATATGTACACTCTATTACTTACTTATACAGATAGAGCATAAAATGTAGCATTCTCTGTATAGCATTACTAATTATACTAATTAATTATTGTATTGTACGGAGACTATATATTAGCCTAGAAAAAGTGACTTCGCTAATATAGTATTAAATTAATCTGTATATTTATTTATTCAACCCAATATTCCCCTACTCCAAATCCAAATAATCGAGGTGTCTTCTGATGCTTGTGGGTTTGCTGTTGACATAAAGATTTCCTTTGACGGAGGAAGCTTTGTGAAAATATCCTTTCATGTAGCTACCTTAAAGCATTGCATAATACACATTTGGTACTGACATAATATCTAAAGCCCTACAACATAATAATAGTTAAAGTACAATTGCTTACACAAGGTAGCACAACATAATATTACCTAATATCCAATTCCTTAAAGCAAGTTGATAGTCCAGCTAGTCCATAAAGGCAAGTGTTAAGCACAAGGTAAACAAAATTGTGAATCTTACAGTATATACAGATAAACATGTATCATAATGTAAACAGAGTTATAAATTATAAATGGATTACCTAAATTGGATATACATGGAAAGGGAATACATACATAGGAAATACATATATTATTACTATTATTATTTATGTACATAATGTAACTGGGCAGTGCTAACCTACAGGCTTACGTATTATCGGGATTCGGGATACAGGTTTGATTATTTTTCTATGGGCCTATCTCACCTAAGCAGTTACCTACTTAGCATTTTACATTGGGGGAAAAATTCCCTCAATGTTCTCTTCTCTTGAAAATTCAGTAGTATAATATTAGGTAATCGCTTGAGTGGAATAAGTCCATTATAATGTTATAGTCAAAGCTGACATCCCGGGCAATATCGATATTGCTTAGGCAATACGGATATCAAAATTTTCAAATGCATAATAGAAAGTTTTTTGAAAAAATTTTAATTGAAACCAGCGAAACTGTTTCTGATCAATTTTGATACACATATTCCGAAAAAGTTCATTTGTTACCTGCTAAACTACTTTTTTATATTATAATTGCCCAATAGTCAGTTTTGAATAAAATCAATAAAATAGTTTTGAAAATATTATGGGAAGGGAAACGGAACCGGAAAAATACTTTGCGGGTTCCATGTATCAAAATATATGGAAAACTGTTTAGTTGGTTTCAGCTATTCCAAAAATTTATCACACATTAAAAAATTTTGATATCCGTATTGCTGCGATATTAGCAGCTTCGACTACAACATATATAATATGTGGTGATAGTCATTGTCATTACGCTTAAATAGGTTGTTGTGCTGTCGTTACATATACTTATTAGTTTAGTGGTGTACAAAGGGTCGCAAATTTGGAAAAGTACGTTATGTAGTACATTGTTATGTTACTTTACACTATCAGTGAATGGAACACCCTGACTTCCTCAAATTACAATTATCTACTCACTCAGCATATAAAACTTTCACCTAGTAACTACACGTCTGAGGGGATATTACAGATTTTGCCTCCCTTTCGTTACATATACTTTAGCCCTACTTAATATCTGTTCATTACCAATTACTGTAATTACCTAGTTTTAACTTTATTAAAGTTCGACACACATTGATACGTATGGGGTTTTATGAAGTATCTAGATGTAAGTATTTAGTTTACAATACCTTCCACATCAAAACATATTTTCCCTATTCTACTCGAAAGCTTAAAATATGCAGATAAGTAATAGTAAGTTCATGTAAATTGTATGCACAGAACAGACATTCTACATAAAAATTCATATTCTTCTGTTGTCAGATATTTATTTCATGGAGAAAGCGAAGGAGAAAATGAGTTCCAGAAAGAATACTAAAATAGGAGCTGTTGTGTTTTTAAGATAGCAGAAGGATGCATTCAGTTCAGAACAACAACAATAATCTGCTGCGACGCTGGCTGTTGGGCACACAAAGTAGGTACGCAGAGACGAGGGGAGAGCGACGCAATCCTCAAACAAATAAAGTCAAATTACAATTTATCAGTGATAGTTTGCCGCACTGTGCACAATGTAATATTATCTACTGTGTCTGTGAGTGCAATGTAAAATTATATTATAATGTTGTAGTAACGAATGTATATTGAAGTTGATTTCTTAATATCATCATATAAGTACATACATATAGATAGTTACCCAACCCAAATTGGCAATGCATGTAGCAGTCTAGTTGGCTGTAATAGTTAGTATTAATATTTATGTCATGTTCTAATGTAATAGTAGATAGTGATATTGTATGTAATAGAATAGTAGAATTGGATAAACAGTCTCTGGAAAGGTTCCCGGTTACATTTATTTGTTGCTACTCGAATTATTGACTCATATTATGTGCAATTACCTTCCTACAGTACATAACTGTGTAAGGAATTGACATACTACATTAATATACAGTGTGACAAGACAACATCTGGCATTGGAGTGGATAAGCGACTGCTTTCACCGCTTTCATCTTTATGGAATTTTACAAAGGGGCTTATTCAGTTACACCTGCCTATAAGCACAATTTTGCCCGAACTCTTCAAAATACAGCAATTCTGAAATGCGCCCTAATATTTCGTTCATTAAGTTTTCAAATGAATAATGGAATACTTGTAAATCGCTGCAGATTTATGTGATATTGATAAATAGAAAGTATTTACGTACAATTACTTATACTATAAGTAGGTGCATGGCCAACTACATATAATCGAATATATTCACATATTTCCTAGTCACCCTGTAGAGGCAGATAGTGAGTGAATGAAAAATGTGTAAAAGGAAAGTAAGTAGGGACATCCTGTATTATGTAGCTGCCTAAAGTGTATCATTTCATTACTTTATCCAACTAAATATTTATTAGGGTACAAATGTGCATACAGTATATTATACTACATATAGTAGTAATACATGTTGTGTACACAGTTCGTTGGCTCGTGTGTAAAGAAGGACATACTAATAAAAGGTGAAAGGAGGAATGAGATGATTTTGTTGACTCTTCTTGTCACTATTAATAATTCAACACATTTAATGTTATGATTACAATAAACTGCCTACTCACTCTTGGGAAAGTTGAACCGTGTAAACAGAAATTCTACAAGAAGCACTCCTTATAATAACATTATAGTACGTACATATCTACATGCATACCTATGCTAAATATATGTACTTTCATTGCAAACTCTGAATATATTTAGTAGTATACCCCGTTTATAAATAAATTATTACACATGCACACACACATACTATACTTATAGTACAGTAAACTAGAGACTATACAGTCTACGTACTACAAAACTACATTATTTGCTTATTACTTACCTACCTGCTTACAAATAACACTCATACGTTTTTAATCCTCCACCCACACCCAAAACACATAATATATCTTCTCAGCGATTATCTTCTATTTCATCTCGATCTAAAAACTAACAAATCATCCTTCCTTACATTTAGATATAAATTATACGTGACCATTTTAATGATATTTGACTACATGATGAATTACTACAAAGTATTTAAGTTTAGGATTTGTCTGTGCATTTATTATGTGTTTCTGATATACTTACTTACTACAGTAAGGCGTGGATTGCGGAATGTGGGACACAGCACACCATTGCAAGTGGGTTACTTATATGCTAGTTGTACACTTTCTCCTTTATGTCGTCTTCTCATTTTTGAGGTCTTTCTCTCTACGTATGTATAAATACAAATTAAATAAGATTACATCAAAGTGAGACATCACATCAAACGAAAAACAGATCAATTAAAGTAAACTTCTCCCCTGGTTTCCCCTCTGTAGGTGTAGCTCTGTGTAAATATACTGACAAACTGACAAACTGATGTGACGTGACTTGGCAGCCCCTTTAATGTCTGTCTCTCCATAATCGTGTTGTGCTTAAGTAGCATTTCTATTACAGGTTACAGGTCTATTACATTTGACTCAATTTACATTCAAATCACAAATAAAATTGCGACAGAAAAGTGAAACAAAATAAAATTTTCTTTGGCAAGTGAAAGCATCTCATCCTCGTACACAAAATACACAAAAAGGCTTTTCAGAAATGCAATGTTATGTAATTGTTGCAAAATACATTTTCTCTGCTTTTTACGAGTAGGTATCTGCTAAGTATTTGACATGCCTGCAAAACCTAACTGCAGTGAATTAAAACATTTTATCTATTAAAACATGCCTCAATTAATGTTTTGAAAGTCAGTTGAGTTGATTATGTTTTGATAAATTCTCTAGTAGACTAGTAGGGTGTCTTGTAAATGTGGGATTATTTACTTTCCTCTTCTACATAGAAACGCCATTTACAACTTTCACATATTATACTTCATTTTACGTTAAATATTTATTGAGGATCTATTAAGAATAAAAGAGCCCTTGTCAGTGTCAGTCACCACACGCCCCGACTTGTATAATGTAAGTACTTTAATTGGTCTATCAATTTTGAGGTCTTGCCACATCAAAGAGAGAACACAACACAGTTATTGCAGCACAATTAAAATAGACAGAGCATATTTGCCATTTGCATATATATTTATAAGTTAGCATAGAAAGTAATCTGGCGTTCTTGTAGGCCATGTTATGTAAAGCATATTTAGTTTATGGATGAGTTGATTGGTTGACGTGAATGAGTGAGCTCGTCTCATTCTCATTCAATGATGTTTCTGTGACAGAACAAAAAGAGACAAGAAAGAGGACAGGTGTCAGACAGACAGACAGACTGTTGAGACAGGATAGATTCCAGCTTTGTTTCGTTTATTCGTCATTCTACAGTGTACGGATAACTCTTAGTATGATAGATATATAAATGAGATAGATGTATAAGAGTTGCGGAATAACCTTTGAACTTACTTATTGTTATGTAGTTTACTGTGCCTTCGCTCTCTGCACATAAGTAAAGTTTCTAATGAACAACTTTCGCCAAAATAGTGAAATGCATTACATCCGTTACATACATGGCTGTGTTGTAGCCTCCATTTATCCTATCAACAACTGAACTAACAGCTAATAATACATACTTAGAGAATGCTACTACCATTTGTAGCATAATGTAGTAATTATTTAGGTGCCCTAAATTGATCGAATTGGTCCGTTGAGCAAAACTGCATTGTACTGCCAAATAAAGCTTTCGCACCTTTCCATATGATTGAAGATAATTGGAATCGTCACTTCATAGTTTTTGAAATGAAGGAAATGACAAACACAGATATTCCTTCCTGTTGCGAATTTAAGATTTTTGACAACTGGAATTTTAAAAAAATTGCCAAAAATTTTCTGGTACAGGTGAAACAAGGTAATACACCAATTTTATGAAGTTACTACTGCTTCTTACTATTAATATATATATAGCTATAGTACTATAATATACATGGCTATATATATTTGTATTGCTTATGGTGGTGACCTCAAAATGTACCTAGTATTCTTGTTATGTGAATGTGTAATTATTTACACACAATCGTATTACATATATAAAATGTACGCACGTAATTGTGTTGCTATACATCGGTTCCGTTCTACGTGTGTGTGCATTTCAGTAGGAGAAACTCAGTTGTGTATAAAGAAATTGTCTAAATAGAAGAAAACACGCATCGGCCCGGCAGACAGAGAGAGAAAGCTTTCCTTCCAACTTGTAATCTCCCCCTTTCTAACTGCAAACTTGATACTTAGCAGAGCCCACATTTACGTCAACGTAAACATTAAATATTTACAAAAGGGAAAGCTACTGTTAATTCTAAACTACTGCGTCTTCTCATCCAAACTTCTCAATAACTATACATCCATCCACTATATCCACCTTCCATTACACATCTACAAACACACAACTCACAACATTCCTGTACTAATCGTAAGTATTATGTGTAACCGCAGATTGTCGTTGCAATGCAAACCCTCATTTCGAAATAGAGTTAGATCCTCTCTTCTACCTACTACTCCTTTTCTAGCCACATTTTAGTAAAACTATGTGATCACCGTGACAAATATTTACACAGCGGATCTATTCCTTACTTACATTAGAAGAACATTTAAAAATATCTTCTTACTCCATTATTTTATTTTATCATTCAGTAGGTGACCACGTGTATTCATTTAGTACTTTCTCAGCAGCTCTACTATATTTATTAACATCCAGTGCGTATTTTTGCAAAATATAATACTGTCACTTCTAATGACTACTAGGTATTTATATGGGATATATGAACTATTCATAGTTCGTATAAAGAGTATTAATAACGTTTAGGATATAATAATAGGTATAATAATAGGCAGGTAATCGACATACCTTAGATGCTTTCTTGTCTCAAAAATTTAAATCAAAATGCTAGTCGAAATAGTTCAATTGACATTTTGTGTTATTGATATTAAACTTAATCGATTATCGTGTCTCCTCCATTTCTTACTAAGTCCTTCCTATTTCTAGAAAATTGGGTTTAAAGTCCCTAAGACATTTCACGGATAAGCGAAATTCGTTTGATGAAAGGAAGCATTTGTTAGGCGAAATGAGATTACTATTTTCTCGAGCCATGAGGCATGGAATGGGCCGCGTTAGCTAGCAAGGAAGGAGGACGATGAAATTGGAGCAAGTGAAAGCCAGGAGAAAATTGCTTTCTCTTTGATTTCTTCTTCACTTTGGCAGAGAAAGGGCAAAAGTCAAAATAGAAAACAGTTGAATGCATTGCATGCAATAATAGTTGGACTACGTTTGAGCTCTTTCCTCTGCCCCGAACATTAAGTTCAGTTCATTTAATTTAATATACAATCATAATCTCATTGAAGTACTAATGTACGTAGATTAGCAAATGCTTACTCCTGCTGGCTGCCTTTTCACCTTAAATGTACATCTGATTTCTGAATGCCGAAATGTATAAATAAGTTAGCATCGCCAATTTAATAACCTCATTTTCAACAATATATATTACGGCAGTAGGTAATATTTTATGTAGTAAATAATTACCTAATGAATTTTCAAACATTAGTGTTGTTGGTCCGGTGTATCTCAATTCTATCAAAATCTTAAGGTGATATATTCGTGTGTGTATCCTAACGTTATATAATATAGGAACGTTATAAGGACCACCCGTTACACATAATGGGTTCATGAAATGCGTAGGAGAAAGTTCCCTTTGCTGTTGCGTAGGGGAAAAGTATCGAACAAATGTTTTGTTTTGTGTCACATCATTTAAGAATCATCTCTTACTGTATTTTGCACTGTGCTACTCTGGTTCATACATACCTATATATGTACATAAACGTCGTGAGTGCAATACAAAGTATCTAATTATACGGGAAAATTCTACAAATACCGCCACACCTATCTTTATCTATTAGGTCGTAGCCCAAGAGCATATCTACTTATACAGGGAACTCAGGACAAAATACACTTTGGTACTAGTGCCGGCAATTAGCAATCTTGCTATCCTATAATTTGATTGAAATATTATTTTCTGCTTTCGCTTTTATTCCTTCGGAAGAGACACGTACTCCAACATGATTTCAAATACAATATCACTAATTTTAATAACGGACTCCCGGACAAAATCGCGCACTAGACAAAATCCCACGTTGGCAAAATCCTTCGTGTGACAAGTTAGCACACGGTATCAATACATGCGCGTATGTAGATACATCTACTTGCATTCGTCTCTTTTGATTCGATGATATAAATTATGGTTAGCATGGCTTGAGTGCGTTCAAACAACGCACCGTCCCAATTCATTGCACGTTTACATGCATTTTGTGCATGTACCTCAAAAATTTAACTTTAGGGATCCCTTTCTAAGGGTTAAATTGACCTTTGATTCTATGGTCTCACAACATGGATTATTCACGTGCAAATGAAGCTGATTGGTGTAACCAATGTTAAAATCGAATATACAAATAGTTCTCTTTTAAGAATTCAATACAATACAATAATTATATCTCGGAGAAACAATAACGATGTCTCCTAAAGAAACACCTTTATGATGAATTTTGGGTTTATACTGTCAGTAGTAGTCCAATACAAACCTGACAAAGCAGCGTGTTAGATTTCGTCAAAGTAGAGATTTTGTCAATATGAGATATTGTCACTTGCGAGATTGTGTCATATTACCCTAGTTAGTAATATTATAAAACCCATTGTTACAACTTTTACATATTGTGGCCAAATACTTGCGAATGCAATGCTCCCGCGGCGTAATCTAGAAACTAAAGAAAAGTTCTTCAAATGAATTATACAGAAGAGTCGTGATACAATAGTAACTTGTGAATAATCCAATGATTGTAAATTTTGAGTCTGTATAAAGTAGATTTGCCCTAAATACTAAATAGTATACCTAAAGTTGTGTTGTTGCATGTACACGCACAAAGGAAGCTGTTTTCCTTAGAATGCCTAGCGAGGCGGAGAATGTGAACGTATCGTATCTCTGAGTAACAGATCCTTCGGGTGACAAACTGACTGGTTATTGAGATGGAATCATTCATTTCGCTGGCTGCATCTTCTTTTCTCCCTTTCTCCAATAAATAGAGTTAATGGCCTGCAGTGCTGTGTATTCTGTGAAGAGACATAGCTTAACTTTTGTTGACATGAGAACTCAATTCAATTCTGCGTGTAAAACTCACATTGCTTTCTCCCTCTCGATTTCTCCTTGAGACGGGCAGGTTGCCTGGCTTCTTCCATACATACGTACACGCAGGCATATGTGTATATCGCAGTGCTTTCTCTTTTTATGAAATGTATTTAGCTTCAGGTAAAGTTCAGATATGAAACCTACATCCTTCAGTGAAATGGAGCCAACGAAAAGTTTACAAATACATATTTTAGTTGCATCTTTCCTGTCTTAACTTTGACGGGAAAGTGAAGCTGGAAATAGGAAATCTATTTATTATTTCTTTCTATTTCAATTAATACTAGTACCTATGCTACAGTACAGGCACAGGTTGTGGGTATGTGAGGAAATGAGACACATGTCAGGAAAATAATCGGCGCACACTTCCCCTATGTAGAATTGCCATGTCCGCCATCGTAACACCCATCCACATAAACAATAATAACGGTAACAAACTTTTGCATGTAAAGTCAGCTGATTTTGATGATTTACTCGCAATCAGATTAAGCACTCTGGCATCTGCTTTCCCTTGACGGGCTGGACTGGAAAGATCAAGCGATTTGAGCCCATCTGTTTAGCCTGCGAGAGGATGGAGAAAGGCTTTGCCTCTTGTCTATCTGCCATTCTGTCTGTCAGCTTGAACTGATTGAATTGAAATCCTAGTAAGTAGTTGAAGTTGAAGCATATTAGTTTGATTTTGATGTTATTTGTCGTGCACTTAAATAAGTAACTAGTTTGGGCATCTACATATACGTGTAGGTGTGTATTTCCGTTCCACTTTCCCCAGCTTTCTTTAGGGGTGGCATGGTCTGGCCTGGTCTCAACGGCTTTCTTTGCATTCAATTCAATCCTATTATATACTGCGCCTAGATTCATATGTTAGTTTAGTGTAGTAGGTACTTAGGTATCCTATGAGTTACATTATCCAATCACATTTTCCTCCCAACTCAAATCTTATTTTGTTACACAATGCATATACTAGTATCTGTAAATACGTCGGATTCGAAAAAGAAAAACATTTTCTATTTATTTTCTTGTTATAGCAATAATAAAGTATAGAAAGCGGTATTACCCAATGAGATATGAACATAACAGAAAGTTAGTCACGGTCATGTCATAACAGAGATGAAGAGAAAGTTTTGTTAGACTGTGAAGGTAGGATAAATAGTAATTCGTTAGAGTTACATTTTCCTGGGCTATTACTTTCACTCAACTTTCACTGTACTATACATAGCAGCGAGTGACTTTGAGTTGATTCCTACGGACAACTTATTGTGAGTTGAACAAAAGTGAGCTTATGCTCTATTTTTGTTGAGCTCACTCACTCACATCACATCTCCCCAGCTCCTTCCTTTGTAGTGTGCTTATGCTATGCTATACACCTACTTATATCAAAATAGAGTGGAAGTGAAAGCAAGAAGAAAGTCAGGGAAGGGAATGAATTGGAGGGCTGCATGCGTCTCAACGGTGAAATAGCGTTTCCATGGCCCGTCAGACATTCCTCTCGATCGGTCCCCTTCGGATCTCCCTTCGGTCATTTCCGAAAACTTTTAAAAAGACGTTGGTGGATATAGATACAAGTAGGAGATCAGATATATATTACCTATGCAAGATCTCTTCCCTAGAAGAAGAAGAACAAGACTAGCAAGAACAAGAAGATAGAAGCCACAGGCAGTCAGTCAGATCAAGATCAACCAAAGTCAAAGGGAAAGCTACAACAGGACAGGAAATACTTTCTCTTTTCCCTTGAAGAACAACGTCCTTATACCTGCATACTTTCTCCAATTATAACAGGAATACTTTCTCCAACAGGGGCAGCTAGTTAAATCGTCTGTAGTAAATTAAAAAATGCTCTTCACCTAATCCACCTCCTGATTCCATTACTCTCTTTTCTGTTGTGTCCCCCAACAAATTGCTACTGCCTGTCCTTGCCAATCGCTTCTTCCTCAACATCTCAATTCCCTTCTCTGTTATTGATTTCCTCTTAAACTTACGATTAGCACATTCCTTTTAGCCTCCTGGTTCAAATATTTGGGCAGAAGCATGCACATCAACTTTCTTTAGAATTTTCAAACTTCAAACTGATCTCCGGCAATTATTAAAAAGTTAGTTCCGCTAAGGAGTCAATGTCATCTATCATTACGAAGAAAGTAGCAGCTCAAAACTTTCTCCTTTCCATCTAACTTATTATTCACAAAGTAGAAGTAGGTGCTACAAACATAGGTACCTACATTCACATAAGTCCTTATCTTTCAGTTTAACAGATGGGTACAGCAGCTTTGTCAATGTCAGGCTTGCAACAATTAATAAAATTTCATTACAATATATTTCTAGAGTTGGCTCTCTGTTATCCTATTGTTGTGGTATCTCACTTTAACTTATTTTTGTCATGGTCTCAATTCAACTATCGCTTTTGGGAAGGGACTTTACGAAGACTGGGTGGCTTTAATTCAACAATATAATATTTTACATTCCACTACATTGTGCTGTGTCCCTATATTAATACGATTGAATTAGGTGAGGATTGCATTGTAGAATTAAGAGTTTTCGTATGGAAATGGCAAGGTACATTAAGATATTAGTTAGTTTAGTTAGTACATTAGTTAGTAAATAATTAAGTTAGTTTAAATGCAATCGGTTAGGTACTTACGTTACATGTACGTATTTCATTTCCTTACATGCACACTTTACATACTTCACCTCCTAATTCTGTATACCTACCTACTATGTATGTACAACACAGGGTTTTGGTTGTATTTTTAATATGTCTGTTATTTGCATTGTATATAGGATATTATGAGTACCTATGTAAGTATTACTGTGAGTACTTGCTGTAAATGCTAATCCTAATATACTTTAGTTAATGAACATGTACATTTTTACACAAGTACTGTAATGTACTATACTATTAACACTTATAACTTGTAGTTACATAGGACATCGCACAATATAATATCGTATAATATCTTTCTATAGTTAATTGTAAGATTCAAACATGCGGATTACATTCATCACACTGTTATACTTGTTCCTTTTTGTCCCAAGTCAGCCAGGGAGGGCCCGGAGTGATCCCCTTCTCATCCAATCCACATCCAAGCCAATCCATTTATGTACGAAGAGAATTTTGCGCTCTCACGCACAGATTTGTAACCCATTTCGATAATGCGCCTTGGGCTCGTCTATACCACGGAGTGCGGCCACCATGGAAGAAATCTAAACAAAATCAGACCATTCATATCAGCAAACCAAACATTTTCAATTCATGAATATTTTATAAGTGTAAGTATACCTAATTTAATTTCAAATTCAGACTACATTCAGGAGATGTGACAGGAATTTTATATACGGCCATAGGAAGAGATATGAGTATGAAAGGGATGCTATTTTTGAATGATATTGATCATCGTCTCTCTTTTGTATACTTAGTAGTCATAGGCATATAAAATATCAGAATTTATCTAGTTCTGCTTTTAATTACTCAAGAATTCAAAGGAAACATGAACCACGAGATTATTTTTAGACTAACACGAGCAAACATTGGGAGTGTTTATATCATTGAGGCTAAATAACAAGCATTATTACTACTAGATTATTATGTACCTAAAGTACCTAATACAAAATAAATATATGTATGCACTAGGTACAGGAATTGCATTGCCTAGGAAGTGTGTAGTAGTGGCCATTGATATCCACGAGTGTCATACATACGTCGGGTGAAAGTATAATTTATAATGTGCTGTAGCATTTTATTAAACTCGGTTCGTTAACTAGATCCTTTTATGTGACAATGGAACGGTTATTCGGTGAATTTAGAGACGCTATGGGGACTTTTATTGTAAGATGTAATACAGAATAAGAAGAGAATTACTTATTTATGACACAACAGGGATTTCAATTCCATTGGTACGCTAAAGCTACATAAAAGAAGGAAGGAAACACTCCAAGAAGAAATTGTGCTACAGAATTGTCAAGTGTTAGGCGTCTTCCCATTTCTTTCTTTTTTTGTAGACATTCTCACACACCGTTCCGCACATTTATTCAAAGCTATTTCCTTGCACTTTTATTGTTTTAACATTTAGCCCATTTTATTGTCGTAAAAACCTGAGAATGGAATGTTATGTATTTAGGAATGTATTACGACATCCGATATCCGTCCCCATTTCCAAGACCAATTGTGCATTCCATACTATGTAAGCAAGTAATAGTAGCAAGTAAACACATACGTACACACATATATTCCTTGCCCTACAGACTGTACATATCTCATAACAATCCTACTAAGTATAATATATGTTTGGCTTAAAGCTATTCTACTACCGACATAAGCTAACAATAAGTCCTATGGGATGGTTATATATTTGTATAATATGTAGCTTTAGCTTACTTTTACAAATAGTCTGCAATTCAAAAACAAAAATTGGCTATACATAAAAAAAGTAAAAAACATTCCACTTGATTGAAGCACATTACATTTAGTTACGTAAGTCGTAATGCATATTCATAAATGTGGTAGGTAACACGTGTTCACTTTTCCTCCTACAAGTCCTTATTCTGTATTGGCACAATACAGTATGGGTTCGTCTCTGCTGTCTGTCTGTGTGTCTGTGTGTCTGTGTGTCTGT
>JAQFYC010001251.1:0-37196 GCA_034694165.1 Tomocerus mixtus | reverse complement strand
CCCTGGCCCTGGTACCAGGGCCAGGGTACTAGGGCAAGTACCCCTACTAGGGGAGTTCATTCTGGGCCACCCTGTATGTAAAAGTAACTGATGTGTTTGCATGGTTCTTCTATGTACATTATACGTTGCATAAGTGTAACGTAATGTAATGTGTTCCAGAAGTTGTGTTTCTGCTTATGTAAAATATGTTCATAGTGAACATATACTATAATATATTTAATGCACATATATATATTATAACATTTCTAGTTCCTTTGGTTAGGTTCGGGTTTGTTTGGCATGCTTTCTATGTTAAATAGTTTTTGTAGTGTGTACAGTAGTATATAGCTCGTGGATACAGGGATATATATTTAGAGACTGGCGAACATATCCTGTACGTGTAGTAAAGTAGCAGAGGACCGAAGTGAGCTGAAAATCCGAATCCCACCCTCCTTCAGGCAGGCCAGCCAAGCCAGCATCCCCGCATCTTCCTCGCTTTGGCTCCACTCTCTCTTCCGTAGTGCAGTTTGCTTGTGAAGTGATCCCAGCGAGCATCGTCATCATCAGCCTCCGCAGCCTCTATTTCACATTCCTCACAGTACTAGGAGCTATAGCATATTTAAGCATACGTACGTACGTATTTAGCTCCTACCTACTTACAACTTACTTGCTCCTACTACTCTACTCTACCACTTATTCATACTCTACTCTACTTACTTATACTTACTATGTAGTACCTACCTACTACCTACTACCTACTACATTGAATAGGCTTCTTCTTTACTTCATATTATTATATATTCCTAAATACTTTTCTATGTATATACCTACTTACTTACGTAATAGTAGTTGGACTCTCAACACAATAGAAACACATATACATACATTCTACTACGTACAATAGTATTATGTATTATGTATTATTATAAACTTTACTTTTACTTACGTTACGTTACACTTTACACTTTACATACACTACTGCTCTGAGTGAGTTACTGCTTTTAGGGATTATCCTATGAAGAGTAGTTGACTGTTTACATGTTTACATAATATACCAACCAAACCAGCAAAGACCAACACCAACAACAAAAAACTGAACCTAAAACCCAAAGCAACTTTGATTGTGCAAGCAAAATAAAAAAGCTGTAAAGTTTGAGAATAAAAAGGGAAAGTGGCACATATTTCTATAAAATGCCGATACGTTAAGTTTGGTGTTTGTTGTGTTGTGTGCGAAGGAATTCCATTAAGCTATTGAAAGTGACCAGACCACTCTAAAAACTCAGGAATGAGATTTATTTTCTACCATCATAACACTAACTAAGTTTAATATCAGAGTTTTTCGCAGTTAAGCACAGCGGCAATAACACAGTTGTAGATTATAATTATAATGGAGCATACCATGTGACAGGCAATTGAAGTGGGCGTCCGTTGTGCTCTTGTGCTTACTGTAGTTATTGAGTCACTTTGCCAAGTCAAGTCAAGTGAAGAATTATACGTATAGTAGATATTACTTTGTGGCCTGGCTTCATACTCATATGGCTTAAGCTTAATCTAACTAACGTAAAAGTAAGGATTGGTTAAGTTGTGTTCAACTGTGAGTTTTAAGAGCTATGAACGGCATGAGACGAGTGAAGAGCAGTAATTTGTAGCTGCGTCAAGTCTGCTAAAGGCATTTCAGTTCTCAACATGTTATGTTACTGATCTGATCCAAGGACAATAGCAAAGCAAGAGTATAGTATGCTTGAGAAAGACCACGTTCAATTGAGTGGAGCTCAATTGAGACTCAACATTGAACAACGCAACGAGAGAAAATCTCATTGACGTAGACAGACAGATTCTTAAAACACGCTGAAAACAAGTTCCGTCGGTTTTTGTTCCCATTGTATGTAGTCGTTTGTTCATATAAGTAGGTGCCTACTGTACCTATCGTATCGGACCTATAACTCCAATAATAATCTAGCATGTGCTGGACTCCAGAAATCTCCACTATTCCGTATGGCTAACAAAAGAAAATATAAAGACAACAGTGAAAGCACTTAGCACACTATATTGCTTATCTATACTTGTTTCTCATTGATAATAATATTGTTTTTACATACTATACATGTTTACATAGAAAGTTTTACAACATTGATATTGCATTGGGCTGCATAGGTAGGTATATAGCTTAGTTTTATGAGGAAAAGTTTTATACATACTTACGTAGGAGGAAGATTGATTTCTTTAGATTGCCGATGTACTCGTAGAATCTACGGAAGTACAATATATCCAGTTGGAGCTGACTGTGACTGTACTGTTTAGCTATTTATATTCTTTGGCGATTTCGTTACAAAACCCTTTGAAAAGCGTGTTCGTTATTATGTTGGTTATAAGAAAGAAAGAGTGCGACGAAGAAACGGACAGGGAGGGCCAACATTGTGTGTGCCGACATAGTAAAAGAATTAAGAGGAGAAGTAAGGGTGTCGGTGACTATTATGTGGGTAATACCGGCTTTTTAGTACTCCTGTTGTTTACATGTCTTGCTGCCGGTGATAAAAGTAGAAGCAGTGTCGTCGCAAAAGCAAAGTTGAAAGAATGTTCTCACTCTAATCAAAATGAACCTGTACCAGGGATTTCCTGTAACTTTGAAAGCAAGTGCGATTGGAAATGGCAGCCTATATCTGGCCACAAACCAGGATTTCAAATCACAACTGGAAAGGAGGTCACTGACAAACTTTTGGCGATGGGACCCCAGATGGGGGCTTACGGACCGGTGGAAGACGCTCTCAATCAAACCACAGGTATGTTTCTCAAACTTTAATACTGCTTGTCGCTATATGTATCTTTGTAATGTGATACTAAGATAGTAGAGCCGGGATGCAATGTACCTAATATATTTCTACTAATATATAAGTGTATACCTTAATTTAACTATACTTATAGTCTGTAGTGCATATAGTGTGTGTGCCCTACGCAACATTACAGCTATATGAACAACTACATACACATACTACGTTTGCTTTTCTAAATAAATATGCAATGACCTATGTTGTGAGATATTTTGAATATCCATACAGCACTCGACGTAAATAAACTACCTCTATATTTGTATATTTAGTTGGATAATAATGATATTATGACGTAAGTAGTATCTACTAGGTACATGGTACATCATCTGTGATTTTCGTTTCAGCTTTACAACAGGCTTGGCTCTGCCCACTCTTTCCTCATATCTAGATAGCATTTTCTTAGTATTATACTCAACTGAAGAGCGAAAGTAGATTTATAGAGTACAGAATGGGGAGAAAGAACAGTGTTCCCAGTCCAGCATAGAAACTTGTTTGCGGTATCTCTACATTAGTTTGTAAATGAAGGATCTTGATAGGAACAAAATTATTTCTCTTTACTTTGGACCTGGAATAGCCCCGCTCGAATTTAACCTTTTGTCGCAAGTATATGTATGTAGCATTACGGGCTTATGGAATGTCGGTCAGACAGTCTGTTTAAATAAGTAGTAGCTCTGGGTGTGTTATATTTCCATTTTCTTCTCAATCCATCTTTCATGCGAATTTATGGTATAGTGTATTGTATCAACAAACAGGACTGGCGAGATGACAAAATCGAGTACTGCTAATACTAATAAATAGTCCTTATTGTTGTACTTATTTAGAAATGTAAAATACGGAAACATGCATTAAAACAGAACGTTGCGTCAACAACTTATAGAATAAATTATATTGCACTTCTCTTCTGAAGTTCTAAACTAAAGTTATTTCAGCGAAGGCAGTTCTGAATAAATTGCATTAATCTTGAATAGGTGTGGAATATTGCATGGAGGTTTGTAATCTCAGGCGCGGTTTACTCATTGACTTGCTGCTAGTATTTTGCATACGTGAAACCTACAATAGCAAAGCAATTTAACATTTTCAAACAATAAGACGGTTATTATACTACTTTCCTTGAAAATAGTTTAAAGAAGCGATAATGTCAGCAAGTATGCTTTCACCAACTTTACGTGAAAGCCGAAAGCCATTCAGAGATGCAATGTTTCAGGAGTTGGAATGCATAAAATTCCTACTTAGGTTACCATACTCGAGCATACATGAAATTAGTATACTATAAGATGCGGGTTAATAATTTAATTCAGATTTTGTATGAGATTGTCCAGTTGTTTGAAAAGGATGAACATTGGGCCTAGCAAGGTATCCTAAGGCAGGTATAGTAGAATATCGTCATTGTTAACTTTATTATCCTAAGGTGCAGTTCAGCAGCACAAGTAAATGTATTTACAGTTTAGGACAATACCCACATACATAAGGTGGTTTCCAAAAATTAAAAAGTATCTTACAACGGTATTATTTTTATTCACTGCTTTCTACTCTATAGTATGCATAAAAGTGAATGAAACAAACCAACGTACTTTAAGGCGATATTGAACTATTTATTTTTGTGAGAAAGCAAGTGGTGTGAATCCATAAGGATTTGCAAATTGATATATGTAATTATAAAGAGCTTTATTTCAGAATTAGAATACTTTCACATGTAAAGGCATTATGAATAGAATAGTGTGTAGTCTGTGTAGTATACATGTAAATTATGCACTGTGTAAAACTTATATATCTACTACCTATATGCGAACCTATATTATTCATAGAAATAAACTTTGGAAAGAGGGTAAGGTATACATAAGTAGAAGCTTATATATTTAATACTCCTTGATGACAATGCATCCTTATGAGGATTCACATTGTGAGAAAAGTTATTTTCCATTTGGTAGAGAGAGTTCTTAAGAGGATAAATTAAAGAGAAAATGATACGAATTCGTTTAGAAGTGAAGACACTAATGTTGCTCGGCAAAGAATAAAATTGGTCTAACGAGGAGCATTTTTCAAGTCTGAATATTCATCGTATTGATTTCTTTTTTGCCTGGTCCCGTCTTATGTAAGTGGAAAGGAAGAGATGCTCTTAGTTATATTGCATCAACTGGAAAAACTGCACATTGTACGAGTGTACCTTGAGTTGTGTTGAATGTGTATGTAATGTATGTAGAGTAGAAGATCGTTGGAAAATTCTTTTCTTTCTCTGAATTTTTTTGTGAGAAAACGTGTAGCGTTGAGAAGATCAAATGAAATCACTTCTCACCACGCTCAGACATCCTCAAATCCCACGATCCATTTCACCACCACATACAGAACAGTATAAGAGAAAGTACAACTACTCCAGGCCGACCAGAACCAGGAACAGCTAAGCAAGCCAAGCCAAGCCAGCCACTCAGGGCCAGCCAGACTAGACAATGCATAGGCATACTTTCATTCGATAATCCGGTAGACCACGGCTTTCACAAATTCGAAGCCCAAGTAGCAGCGAAAACTTTATTTGTTCGTCGGAACAATTTCAACCTACCCACCTTCCTTGCTACTTTATTCTAGATGTTATGATGCGTACAAATTTCTCTTCCTTTAGGTAGTATGTGTTGGCAGACAGAAGATAGTTCAGTTCACCTTCAAAAATGATATGACATGATATAGACATGTTAGTGAGTTGCCTTTATAAGTACTTTATATTCGCATCGAATGTGTTTTCCAGTCACAGCAAGATTTGGAGCTTGAAATGTGTCTCTACTTACATGGTTTGTCAATCTAAAATAAGATTACACGCATGATGTTAGTTGCTAAAACCTATACCCTATCTTTGTTTGGCGGAATATTCTTGCCGGAATATTGTTACCCGGAATAAGTATATAATTATCAGAAAGTTCTTACCCGCGGAATATCTGTATTCTTACCTGAGGGATATCCTTACCCGGAATATTCTTACCCGAGGAATATTATAGGAAATAATTCTTTCCCAAAATATTTTGTATTCGTATCTAAAGTACAGTTCTACCATTGGAATGGGATTTGACATTATACACCGCAAAAAAAACCACACCCGAATTGGTATTTTCAGGGATTAGACTTTTTGCGTATTTAACTAACCTAACCTGACTAAAAACAGTCAACTCTCACTGTTGGTTTTTAAAAATGGGCTATCAGAGCAAGTAACAATAATTTTCATCGAGATCTTTCTTTTACTCATGGGCATGGGAGAGGGAGGAATATTTTTTAACTTATGCGATTCTAATGACGAATTTAAATAAAATGCAAAATTACCTGCTAAATTACCCAAATAAAATAATTTGGTTCAAGATTGTAATGATGGTAGAGGTAAAGGCCATGAAAGTAAACTTGCACTCAATCATATAGCCATTAATTTTATGATCACCCTGTAAACAAAATTGTCTTGTTTTCTCCCACCTATAAGTACGTCATATAGTACAGACATCTTAATCTATACTGTGTCACAATTCCGGCATTTTTATACAGTGCATACGTATAAACCCAACCGTAAGCAAAATGTGACTGGTTAAGGAAAATTCTGCTAGTATTTGAGGAATGACATAACTATCCGTCAAAAAGCTTTCGGATCTTAGGAGAGAGAGAAAGCAAGAAAAAGAAGAAAAATAGAATGCTTTTCCATAGTTTAGCTTTGCTCCGCCATACAATATACTATAAAGAGACGGAAAACGGCTAGATACCTAAATAGGTTGCATTAGAGCAACTGAAGTTGTCTGATGGGATTTGATGGGAAGCTCACATCCCATTCTGCTTGCATCACACTGGCACAAGTCCATTTTCACCAACACTCCTTGGGGTTTCAGCCGTTTATCCTTTACGTACACATAGAAAAGGCACATTTATGCACAACATTCTGCTAAGCCTTTTTTACGATTTTATATTGCTCCTCCATTGAATAAAACTGAATTCGGATAGAATTTGAGTGCTGGGATTTCAAATTCACTTGGAACTAAAAGCGCTACTATCCCTGTATTAGGTACACGTAGTTCAGTTCATCCAATAAATGGATAATATGGACTACATTTTGGTGGCTAATAGCAATGCAATGGAATTGGAAATATTTTGGCTAAGCCTGCAGCTACTCCTACAAGGAAAAATATTCTATTTTATTTTCACACCTTGTAAATACGCTTGTATCCACAGATCCACATAAGCGCACCAGGGGCACAATTATTATAAATGGGATGACTAACCACATATATATTCATATACATGTTTGTGCATATCCCATACATAATATATTGCAATGTAATCTAATAAGTAAGCAATTGTACTACTGTGAGTTTGCTTATACATCATGTATTGTTATACGGCATACATATACATACCTACATTGGTATAGACACGTGTATATAATAAGAATGGAAAAATTTCGACAACTGTATAACATCCAATGTTCCTATTCTTACATAACCGAACTTTTGTTGCCAATGTATATTTAATAGCTTTTCAGTAGTAGGAAAAAATGAAAAACTTTTTATTGTAGTATTTGTATTCTGTATACAAGTACATCCATATTTGTATATGATTTCACATAAAATAAAACTAACAATCAGTCAGTGTTTCTGGTTTGCAAACAAGAATTGCAAAAAATGAGTCGGAAATAATAATAATTAGATAAGACATCCTTTCCTTAGTGTAAGTATAATTTATTTACTCAGTCATGTTTACAATAGTATATTTTAGTACTTGCTTCCACTACGATTAGGCAGAAAAGTGTCTGTAGTTGCTGGTTAGCTTATACTACTATAACATAAATAAGTCTAGACTAGCAGACTATAGTTAATTCCGCAACGTCTAAATATTATTTATTTTATTTATACTGTACATTCTATAGCTATGATTGTTGGGATGTATGTATTATGTAGTTATACAAAATGTAGTCGTAGACATAAATAGGAGATACCGGTTGTGACGATAACAGCTATTCTGTGAAAAAGGAAATACGTGGGTAAGTTAGATAGCGGAAGAAGTAGGGCTGCCGTGACATAGTCGTCATTCATTTGGATTGCCAGAAAAGGGAATTGATGTTTTGTCAAAACGTATGACATTATGTTATGCAGAAAGCAAGGAAGTTTATATGTAGAAACAAGCTATACATTGCATTTTGAATAGCAGATATCAAACACACAGCAGTACACAGGAGTAAGGGGCAAGTGAGTGTGCTGTTTACTACAAACAAATAGGAATGTCTCATTTGATGTAGTACGTGTGGCATTGGAGGCGACGCAAAGGATCTAAAGGCGGCTGATATGTGTGTGATAGCAGAAAATGTCGAGAAGGAAACTGCGGGTAAGGAGAGAGAAAGGGAAAAGTCATGCCAAACTAAACGAAAGGAAATCAGCGAGTGTAACGAAAATGAAGTTGAGAAAGAAACATTTTCACACTGAACTGCAACTGTATCACCATCATATCACCAGGACATACCAGGCAAGAGCAAGAGTACCGTTCCTTGAATGCCTTTGCCTTCCCTTGTTTCTTCCTTCTTCTGAGGCAGAAATATGAGCTAGAGATCAGCATGTGGCCGCGTAAAATTAAGTCGTTATGAGATATTGATATTCCTGTCAAATAGCACAAGATGAAGCACTCCTTCAAGTTTCTTTACATTACTTTCAGTTTAGACAAGCTTCTAGCAAGCCGCAGTATATACAATAGTAGACTAGATTCGCATTTCATGCCGAGGAAGAGAAGACGAAGACACTAGAGTCATGCAATGAAAAGGAAGATTCGTTAACGTTTGGAGTTTGGGCTCCTCTTGCTCGTTGGCCGGGTTAAATATGCAGTCAAATTATTATTGCATCTAGGACTTATGTGTAACTATGTATCTTCCCAGAACTAGCATCTCCTTAAATACTACTATGTAGCTATAGCATGCATTACCGAATATAGTTTACCTATATTAAATTGTGGGTATAATACGTACTCTATCTACTAATGTAAGCTAGGTAAGTATGTGAGCATGGTCTTCTCCAGAAATGCCTTGCAACGTAAGCAGATGCGGTTACCACTTCTTCCCAGTTGAATTGAAGAGAAGCTTTCGAGTTTTTGTCGATTTACCCATTCCTGGAAGCCTTTTTAGTAAGCTAGGATTTAAAAGATTCAATTTGATTCATAAAAACTTTCATTTCATTACGGCAACTGGAGAAGTTCGCAATAGGACACTTCTGCAAGCAACATTATTACTCCTGCCAATGTGATTCATTTTTTGCAATTTTTATTGTCTTCGCCGTGTCAGCGTCTCATATTTTTTTCGTGTGCCAAATCCACTTGTGCTTCTGACTGCCGCCTGCCTACTGCCTACTTCTCGACTATCTTAATTCCGAGAAATGAGACACTACGTCGGTAATAGTTTGCGACGACATTACGCTTTTAATTATCCAATTAATTTTTTCCCTTTTCATAGATAGGCATTACTATGATTTTTGGCAGCTTGTGTTCAGTATATCCGGAAATTAGTACACAGTAATGTAATGTATAAGTAATATTCTTTTAAACCACAGTATATAGAAGCACACATAATGGGATTTGAAGTTGAAATAATTTTGGATGATGTTACGAATATTTTATGGTCCCTTATCGACCGATTGCTATAATATGTACTAAACGCTTATGATGTGTGTTCTTCGCCCGATGTGACGTATTGTGCTAATATTATGTCTGTTACATAACAGATAGCTATTAAATCCCAACATATGTTAAGTGTTCTGAAAGGAAACGACCGCAGCTGGGACATTTATTGCATCAGTACCCTTCATCCGATACTTAGATTAGAACTGCAAACTACAACACAATGGCAGTGTTATTTATACAATTCAATAGCAAACCGGAATAAATGCCACTGCCAACGAGGACTACTTGCTCTCCAATTTGCTAGTAAATTGAACTCGAAAGCTACATAATATTCCGAAAAATAAGGATTCCTCTTCACAAAGCGGGAGCGACACCATTTGTGTGTGAAATAATTCCGAGTACCTATTCAAGCAAAATCAGTTCCATCCCATAATGTATAAATAGTGCTTATTACATTTAACAAAGTGTTTCCCTGAATTTCTGTTACAGTGCAGAATAAAGTCTGCAGAGTGGTGTTGGCTGGCGGTATTACTTATGGACTACTGAGATTTAGGTTCATTCAGTCTGTCCAAAAAATGTTATAGTAGTTGCATATTATATAGAAAGGAGACGAGATTTAGACCAGTCCTGTTCGTATTGTATTGTATACATAATTGTACACTGCTTAGCTTGACTTGGCCGAGTCCATTCATTTTCAGCTTTGAGAATTCATTCAATGGCTGATTTAGCAGAGATAGTTGAAAGAGTATGGTTTACTGAGCTGTTAGGCCAGGCTGCCTGTGTTGAATGTACAAAACAGACCAAAGACCACTTGTGACTTGAGTTTATGCGTTTATTTATTTATAATCTACATAACAGGCACTTCAGTTCTATTTAGACATCACTCTATACGTCAGTCAGTCAGCTTATCCGCTATCTAAGGCAAGTCACTCTTACTATGAACACTAAGGAACACTCTCTCAACCTCAACCAACAAGGCACTCCATTGTAGACTCAATTAGCATTAGCTGAATTTCACTGTTTGTGCATTGTATAACATACACCATACAGTACACACTTGTATGTGATGTAAAGTAAAATAATGTAATAAAGCCAAGTGCAAGTCGCAGCAGCACAGCCAGTCTTTTCATCTTCATTTTATAAAAGGCATGTGTGTGTTGGCTTAGTTGTGTAATTATAAATGTATGAATAAATGTATGTAATTTTACCCTTGCGAGCAAAGTCTAAAGTTGAAGTGCTTTTAATTTACGTATTCATAAAGATAAACCTCAAATTTAACCAAAACTTCCGACGTGTCCATTAACTCCATTTTGTACAAAATCCTCGCAACTAAAGCCTTTGTTCTTGTTAACTTTACCATTGAAAGCTACATTCTTTTATTTTATACATGAAATTGCTAGTATTACCTAGAAGTACTTGTGATACTTGAACTTCTATCTCTTGTACTCTGTAAATAAGTAATTATGTGAAATGCATAAAAGTTTTAAAAAGTATCCTTGCTAAGTGCGGCTTCTCTATAAGGACTTTCTCCAATTTCTGAATTGACTTCGTGGTGCAAAACTTTCGTTAAGCTTAGAAATACCGTCTACTATTACAAATAGCTGTCAGTGATGTTACATGTTAATAATTAATTAAATTAACTACCATAATATGTATTTATGTATGTAAGTTATAGTATCTAGGAGGAAGTTGATTGCATGACATATTCTTTATTCTACAATAAAATCCACTGAAACATTAAAACTGAAACATAGAGATCGCATTTACGTTTTACATCTTTGATATAACTGCAACTTGTGTTTAGAGCAGCCATAACCATTTGATATGAATGAGTATCAAAATTTTTTTTAGTGAATTATACTTATTTGCAAACATTTTATCTATTGTACATTACATACGGTAATATGACATAAGTTGTTGCATTTAGTTATAAAATAAAAGGTTTGGAACACGTACATTTAAATTGTTCAGTGTATTTTTATGTGCTAAATAAATGCTCATTGTGGGAAAAATATGTATGTATACTATAGCTAATATGCATATTGTGAATGATGCTATGAAGAATACCTTATTCCATGGAAAGTGGGCGGGCACTAAAGGTTGGAGGCCTCCGCTGATATGAAAGTTTGGAAAGTTCAGAAGAATAGGCCGTAATCTGATACAAATATGTCAATTGCTCCTACACAGATAGTTTTGATTGTGTCAGAGGAAAGTGGGTAGTCCTGTGAGAATAAATTATAAATACATAGCTAACAGCATAGCTAACAGTAACCCAGTACAAATAGTTTATGACATTGAGTTGCTATAGTTTGGTGGCATGGAAAGTCAAACCACAGTTCTAGTTAAGTTGATTTGATGGCGTAAACCAGGAAACCCATGTGTTTTAGTAGGTGGGTCCAATTAACTACTCAGATGTTGCTCTTTTGAAGTGGTAGCCGGTAACCGAATTATTAGCTGTAATAGTATCCATTAGAAAGCTAAGAAGCTTAGTACATGCGTGGGTGAACGCTAAAGCACGCTGAAGTTCAACAAAGAAAAGAAAGATATACAAAATTATACTATAGATTATAAGTATAACATATACATATATAGTGAATGCATACACCATAGGTGTAGAGTGTACAGTGTACTACAGATTATATTAATAGAAGCTATGTCTGCATGAACTGTACTACTAGTACTCTGTCATTAGTTTAGCAAAGAGCTTTTGCATGTACCATATACGTACATAACTACACGTATGAACAAAGGATACCTCTCTAGTACACGAGTTAAGTTAAATAAAGTTGCAGGAAATTATAAGGATTTCTTTAATGACTATAAGTGCTACACACGTAACCTAAAAGCTGTATGTTATGCGATGCTATCAATGTGTAAGGAAATAGTTAACAACTATGTAGCAAGTATAGTGAGATTTTGTAATGTTCCAGAATGGTTAGTTCGTGTCATTTGCTATTTGGTTGATGTGATGGGAAGAAACCTGATTCCCATAGAATTTGCTAGAGTTTTGCTGGCAGCAAATTCATTGTTAATCTTGAGTACATACTGTAGTGTAGTCAAGCCAAGCCAAGTCAAGGTATGTATTTACTTACGTATTAAATATATGAAGAAAAGACGTGATGTACTAATATTGTATGTACACACAGAGTTGAAGTTCTTCCGTTCTGACTTTACTTTACTTTATACTTACTTACTAAATAGTAAATTGAAAGTCTAGTGAACTACTTGACTGTTTAGCCCGCGGATGTATTCGCTTTTAACTGTGCTTTCTCTCAGTTCTTTCTACTTTCCTTTCCAGTGTACTGTACTGTACTCTAAGTAGTTCTACAATCTACAATGTGACTGTGTCTATTCTTCTTATGAGATGTTATGTGATGTGTCTGTGTTTAGTAGCTAGTAGTCGTAGTAAGTTGAATGTATGTAGTAAAGCAAGATCTAACAACCAAAGAAGCGTTATGGAACATTTCTTGTCAAGGCAGTAGAAAGCCTAATGTAAGTGAACATTGAACATATAAAATTTTCTTTGTTGTTTGTTTGCCTCGGGCTGTGTCATAATAGATATTAGGCACTGTCAAATGCACAAGTCCTTGTCATCCACATGGACGTCCACCCTTAAGCCCTAAGTAGTCTTGACTTTGCATGGAACACACTAAGTAACAACTACATCTCAACTATTATACTATAATGTATAAAGGAAGCCAAGAAAGTTTACTTTTCGTTTTCAATAAACAAAAGATAAATGAAGAGTTGAGCACACAGAAAGAATAGTTGGGAAAGCAAGGAAAGAAAATGGCAAAGGTCCATCCGAGAAGTTCAATAAATGGGATTTTGGGGAAAATGCCTAGAAAGGAAGAGCTAGCTATAATACCCACTACAGCCATACATATCTTCCTCAGCTCTACTACTACTATCTACAGTATGTAGTAGTTTTGCTTTGTACTTTCTCCAACTCCAACTCTAACTGTACTACTAGTATTATCATACCACGTAACTGCTACTTCTGGTTCCCTACTACTTACTACTTACTTACTTACCTACAAATACATACTACACATAATATATCCTACAGAGTCAGGGAAAGTAGAAAAGCTCACTATCTCTCTCACTTTACTTTACTACATATACATACAACATCCATAGATACAGATACGAGTAAAACTACACACTCCTAGTTTTCGTATGTACTTCGTTAGAACAGAACAGAAGAGAAACTGGTGAAATTTCTGGTCCTGCGCTGCGTGCCATGACTTGAGCCTAATGCTGATGCTCCGTTTGCTTTCCCTTTCCTAGTCTGCTCTTTCGGGCCCTTAGGTACTTTCCCCTTTCTACTAACTATGTATGTATACATCCACTAGGTAAGTATTTGCAGAAACTATAAGTTCACTAACTAGGAAAAACACTGGATACATACTATTTATATGCCCTGTATACATACATATGACTGAAATAATGGCTTAACTGAACTGAACTCATTGTCAGTACTAACTCCTTATACTTTCTCCAACAGATATACATTAGAAATACTGCTGCGTATGTTTGTAATAGTGGTACATATAGCTAAATATTTATACATTCATATCATACACATATAACGGTATGAACTTTTACTTACTTTCTGCGGTGCTGATGCATGGTGAGTGGAGTGGAGAAAGTACATAGAAAGTGGAAGGACGTAGTATTTGCTTGTTACTTACTTAGTTGGCCAGACCAGGCCCGGCTACTGCCACTGCCACAGTACCATGAATACATATTATATACCACGCTATGTTTTCCAATGTAGGAATAAAGTATTCTACTCTAGCCGTGGTTTATTATTATTACTTTACTCTAGATGGATTTCCATGGATCTTCTTTGGATTGCCTATCCGGAACTGAAAATGTTCCCAATTTGAACTGAAACATCAGATGCTTTCACTTGTTTCCTACAGATAGCTAGATATGCATCTATCTAGAATCAAGACTATGCAAGTTTAAATGCATAATACAGACATATCTCTACTAGAGACAATTCCATTCCAGCAAACTATACCATACTTTAAACACAGAATGCTGAAAGCTGAAGGTCTAAGGTATAACATCACATAAAGGATGGGAAATTATAGTTGCTTTGGTTATACTAAGGTGTGATACTGCAAATATTCCATATTATATCCTTACATTTTGGAACACAACATTCAACATTGCCTAACAAAGTGTGAGAGTAACTTTAGCCCGAAAGATTTGCTTTTGCTTGAGCTCTAGTTGTAAATATATTTTCCCATTTACCTTCTTCTCACTTGCAGATGAGGATGAACATGAACATGAACCTAAGGGAAAGGCCATTCCATTTCATAGACCAGAGAAACTAAAACTACTGCTTCTACTGGAGACATTGTGCAGAGTGGAGGTAGATAGTAGATAGTGCACAGGTTAGAACTGCAGTTGAGTTCAGTTAAACTAACCAACTAGTTACTACAGACAATATCCCGTCAGCTCTTTTGGCTTCTCCAGTTCCGGTTCACTTTAGCATTTGGCTTCTCTTTACATTCTCTCAGTCTGGCCTGGCCTGGTCTGGCTTGGCTTGGCTTTGGATGGACTCGGTATATTATGTTTCACGGGGCTCTTACATTTACCTTCGCTTAGCTAACTGCCTAAACTGTAAAGTGAATGATCAAAGGGAAGTGCACGATCTTCTGTGTAGTGTTTGTAGTTATTTATTCGTCCGTCCCTGCATGTCCCTTTAAAAAGTTTCAGTAGTTGTTGTGTGACTGCGACTGTTACTTGCCTTCGGCTTGGCTTCGTTTCATATAAAAAATATATTTAAGCCACCAGGTATGCCTATGTATGTGCTTATATAAATAGTACAAGCTAAGTAGCTATAGCTATATATGTACATACCTCAACAAGATCAAAGTAGGTCCTTTTAGTGTGAGAGGAAGCGAACCACAAATGCGTTTGGTTCGAGTTCGACTGCTGGGGACAAGTGCAAAATTTAATGACATTTGACTAGTTGATGTTTTACTATTCCTAAAGCTTTCTCTTTTCTAAGTGCATGCTGTTTACAAAACATGGCTAAATTGCACGAAAGGTATTTACCTACTTACAACAGATATTGTACTTAGCCCAGCTGCAAACACGTATAATGCTTAGTACAGGATACGCAAGATAGTCACATAGCTCTAGGAAGATTTCTTTCCTTTCTTCTTTTCTTCAGACAAAAGCAAATTAGAGCTATATGTAGTAGCAGTCACAATTTCGAGTATGTAGAGTGTACAGTATACTTCTAAGTTTAAGATTGGAGTGGAGTGTATTTGAAAGTAGGTACCTTTCTTATAGAAGAGACGACACGACGACGTCGACTTCAGCTTATCATTAGTTAACGTGCTAACATGAGAACCCCTCATTTCAGTTCAGCTTTGTTAAAATGAATGTTTTATAAGGAAGCATCCATCTATACTGTACATCCATACATGGAAACTACTACTCTGCACAAAACATTTCAGAACTCTCGGCGAAAGTTGGAGAAAGTGGAGAAAGGGAACTGAAACTACGTTGAGATATGGGAAAACTAGTTGTACTTAAAGATAGTAAGTACAACTATCACCATCACTACCTCTAGATACTTTAACCAGTTATACCATTTCACTATTTGGCTTGATGTGGGATACAGAATGTCTTGTCTTAACTTAACTCAAACTCAATAGTACCTATGACTATGTCTAAATACTATCTAAATATATGTTTCTACTTCTAGTAGACATAATATAATCAACTTGACTCACATTGACTTGACTTGACTTGGGAGTATTAGTTGTTAGTGGGAGTTGAAGTCTCTCCCATCTGCTATATCTTATCTTTTAGTTATTTTGAAGGTGCAAGCTCTGTAATGTAAATGGTTCTCTATACACCACAAATCCCTGGTTTGTTTTGTCTGTTTTATCGCTTTGGAGTCGTGTTTTTGTCCCTGCAACTAAACCAAACCAAACCAAACCACCACACTGACTTTCTCTTTCTGCATTCGACATTTTACATAAGTAGTCTATATTATAGGTAGTGAATATATTATGTCCTAGCCCTATCACTACTTATCCCATCAGAAGGAAAGCTATATATAATAATGTAGCCGATGGTGTTGTGAATAGTAAATGCTTTCTTGTCTATGTAGATATATAGCATAGGGAAGGAAAGGCAACAGTGGGGATCGTTTCAAGTCACTGGAAGAAAAGGAAATGGTGATGATGAGTCTGATAGGATGCAGCGAGCTGGAAGAAGACATCCATTTATTCCCTTTTCTTCCTTTAATCTTTAACTCACACAGCTTCTCTGGCTTAAAATTACAAGAAGACCTCCTGACTTGTTTCGCTTGCGTGTAAGGGTCTATAAGAATATGTCTTGCTGAGGAAAATCCTCTAGCTTTCGCCAGCTGCCAATCTTACGTCCCTGAAATACTAAGCGTCACACTATGCATACTCTCTGGTACTATGTACCTACTCGTAGTAAAATGTATTTGTATTTTCTGCATACCATAAAAACTTTGTATCAAACCCGGTTCTTACAACTTAAAAGTAATGCTTCCTTACTTATTATAAATTGCCAGCAGATTGTATTAAATTATGTACATACCTAAGTAAGTATGTACCTGTCGTCTTGCAGTTTTTTGTATAACTAAAGATTAACTAAATTAAATTATGCAGACACAACGTTGCATAATTCAATTAGTTAAATACGTAACCCAAAAGCATAGACATTTTATCATTACAATTTTATGCATGATTGCTAATCGGTATTAATTTTGGAGAATTTACATTTGCATACTATTATTCAAATAAGCATGCATAAGCGTTAATGTGCCTAATGCATTAGATATTCAAATCAATCTAACTTATGTGTTTTACATAATTCCTGATGGCCTTGCCTACAATAGCGGTGAACAACCTTTTAGTACATCATTTATTTTATCAATAGGATTATAATAGTATTAACAGTTGGGCTTTTCTCATTCATATGTAATGTAAAGACCACACCGCATTCCTCACTGAGAATCCAATATCACACAGCAAATAATTTGCAAATACACCTATATAATTACTTATCTGATGAAATGAAAACAAGAGTATTAATGTATTCTGTTGAAGGTTTAGAGCTCGCATTCCGTATTAAATCCAATCTCGAGGCTGAGTCAACTAAAGCACACAAATCAGTTTCAAATTCAAGTTTCCAAAATTCTGTGTAACTGTAGCTGGATCGTGTTGAGTGGATTTAGATAGACGGATACGGATTGCTCGGCATTTACCAACCTAGGTATATACTTATGTTATAAGCTTTGATCTAATCCAATCCTATTCACTCTCCTATCTCATTCAGTGAGACACCATTCGCTGAGTGGAGTGTGTACATAGAGTATAATAACGTCAGTAGGTAGTAGATACTTCATAAGTGTAAGCGGATTCCATCAAAATGTAGTCTATTTAATCAGCACTCAATCTGCTATCACATAAATTTAAGAGCTCTGGAGAACGAAACGAAAGATTCAATACGTATTCCTAACTATTTTTATATGCGTTGACAAAATACATACTTAAAACTAACTAAGTAAGTATATCTACTATTTTCACATGGTCATCTCATCGCTTTCCCCGATACAAAATAATACATACTGATTTCACATAGAATCACTAACGTTAACATTCTAACTAATTTGAGTCGAATGTTCGTATTCTCAGGCCAGCAAGCAAGCAAGGCCACTCCAGACCTAATTTTATACTTGAGGTTTTCTGTTTAATGACACCAGTTCCATTCCAGCTGACATGGCTACTCTCTGATATACATATATGACCCTAGATTATGTGTAGATGGTTTCTTGCCTTTCTAGTGCTATTTCAGCAGAGATCACAATTTACTTCTTACTTAGGTAACTCACTCAAGACAGGAAGAGAAAAGGGAAGTGTAAAAGTAGAAGCAATGAAAACACGGCTTCCTCACGATCAGTTATTCCTCTAGTGTATTCCTTCCACTCCTCCTCATCAAGCCTTCGAGATTTTTTGCTCTTGTTTTCTTCCCGGCAGTAACTTGCTTGACAACAGTAAGCAGTAAGTACACAAATACGTCAGTTTGTGTGCAGTGAAATAGAATATATGATATGTACTGTGCACATTTTAGGACGTACAGCAGTATATACTGTATAAATAGGTGAAAATCTGTACTGTAAGATACTGCGTAAAGTAAAGCAAGTGAAGTATGTATGACATTAGTGGTCTTACCAAAAGCTTCACGGTGTCAGCTTAAGCTTAAGATGAAGAAAGTAGGATTCAGGAAATACATACGTATATACATTCCATATTAAGTAATCGTAATGCTTTATATGTAAGATATATAAGTAAGGCTGCACTACGTACAGATGTAAGAGGATATTATGAGTGATATAAGATTTTCGTCGCTAGAGAAAACAGAACAGAAAAGCTAGTCAAGTGAAGTGACTGGGATGCAGCTCACTCACAAACACGCTCAGCTCACCCTTCTCAGTTTCATTTAATAATATCGATCTCTTCAACCGAAGGAAACGACTTTCTCCTTCACTTTCTCTACTTTAACTCTACAATATGTAGGACAACTTGTTCCTAATATAGTATATAACTCTCTTCTTCATTGTCTCTCTTCTCTGTTGCTAAATTCGTGTTTTTTCTGTCTTCTCTGTCCTGTCCTAGCCTGTCACGCATGATATTTCTTCACAGAGTTTAAAATATCCGGACGTTTCATGACAAAGTCAATATTGAATATGTACCATACAGCAGATCTAGTTTTTCCATCGCATTCCCATTTTTGCTCTTTATTCTTTAATATACTGACACATATGTACCATGAATAAGATCATCTCTCCCTTTTCACTTTTCCGTACGTACTTCTCTACTCTAGTATACTATAGAAAAGAAATAAGTGAAAGTTTCTTACTCCGCTTTTAAAACAGCCCACTTCATTTTTCACTCCAACTCACACACAGAATGCAATAAGTAATAGGATGTACTTACACAAACACGTCCACCATGTCATATGCACTGTACCGTATGTATGTATTCACATACGTTCTCTTTCTATGGTACATGAATATTAACGCAAACGGATGTGTAAAACAAGACAGGGGCATTTATTAAAAAATATTCTTCAAGTTGGAATATAACGTTATGTTTTATTCTTATTTCCATCTTGGAGAATCTTTCTTAATTCGTAGGTTCCTTTTGGTAAACGTATTAAACAAGTAATATTCTCTAATCAAACATTTTACAGGCAATAATATTGTTAATTATAAAAGGACACTTACAAACGAGACAAGCAAATAGGCCAAATATTTTTTTTTGGATATTTTAAAAATGCTGTATTGATCCTACAGGAAAATTAATACAGAAGATCTGTATAATGAAAGAGAGTACTTAATGACTTAAGTACTAGTAGCAAATACTTAAAAATGCTGTCACTGTCGCAAAAGTCGCTTTGTCTAAAGCAAAACTGATAAAGTAATTATCTTTAAAGTACAGCAATCGGAATTGGTTGCTTTTGAAACTTTTAGTGTTACACACAATGTGTAATATGTTATTCCATATTACAAAGTTGCTACTTAAGATATGCACCATAATCAGGTAAAAGATTTAAGTTCAACTTACTGTGTTAGTGTAGTGGATTTGCATCTCGATCCCTTGGAGTTTTTATCCCTTGGGTCTTTACCCCTTGGGTCTTTACCGCTTGAATCTTACCCCTTGGTATAAAAATAGGGTATAGTATAAGGGTGGGACAGTATAAGGGTGGGACAAAAAACGGATTAACTACTCGAAATTTGACTACCCCATACAAGAAGAGAAAATTTTTAATTTTATACCTAAGAACGTTATAACGTTTAGAAAATGACAGTTTTGCTCCCTCAACTATATATACTTTTGTATTGTAGGCAGGTATTTATAATTGAAAGCTTTTGAAATGGCCTTTATCCATTGTATCCATTTTGAAGAGCATAGAACGAAATCTATGGATTTTCCTTTGAGAGATTGAAGATTATTGGCTACATTCGAGTCCAGTTCCTCTTTACAGCATCTTTAGAAAAATATACTCAAGCTGGATCTCCACTTTAGTTGAGTTAAGGTTTTAGGTAGCTTTCTTCAACTTAACTCAACTCAAGTGAACCGAGGCAAAAAGAGAGCAAGTGAAAAAGCAACGAAGCGCACCAATTGATACTATTGTAGAGATAGTACAATGCAGACAGAGCAATAGCAATAGCAATGCATGCTATCAAAATAATATGTTGTTCTGACTGTACCTACTGTACAACATACATAACTGAATGCCTCTACGACTAAAAAGAACTAACGTAGTGTAAGCAGAATAATGTACTTCATTGTGTCTATAGAAAAACTACCTACTTATAAGTACTCACCTAGATTTATATATTACGGATGCTGTGCTGACTTCTCTCCCTCTATTCAACTGTACTTATATGCGCCTATTATGTATAGAAGTTATGTAAGGAGTATAGGTATGTGCACATACAATATACACTACAGGATTGAATTGGTATCTACCACCTGCAGTCGTCTGAGCTTGCTTCTCAATTCGCCAGGTCTGTCTCAAATGGTCTTTCAAGGATTAGCAATACGTTTCAGCTTTTCCATGGTTTCAGAATTGCACACGCAAAACAAGCGTTACTCTTATACCAAAGAAGGCATCAGGTGAATTTGGAGAAACAATGTAGCTTTATTCTAGAAGCAACATTCGCTAATTAAATTACAAATTATTGGCTCCTTTCATACTTCTCTTAAATACAGACTTAATGAGGATTACTGTTCATTGGAAACTCTCTTTCAGGGACCATTCAGGGACAATTCTTGTTGGGGTCTATTTTTTCGGTCTCTGAACGGTATTTGTAATGTAATCGAAGTTGCTTTGTATAGGTACGCTAAACAAATGTTCTAACAGATATTTATTGCGATTACAGAATTATTTTCGTAGGATAATGGGATCATTTATGGTTATTGTGCATTAAAAAGAATTTAAAAAGATTAGCAATACGTTATCTGCAAGATGTTCAATTAAATTACAATAGGATGACTATCGATCCTTCCATATACTAGGTTACTTTGTTAGAATAATTATATCTTCATAGCATCCTCTAAAATAAAATAACTGGGTTATATGGTAATGTGTAAAAGCTTTTCATATTGCTGCTTTGACGGGAAAGCGAAACCGTTGCTTTCTTTTTTTCTTATGGACTTCAAAATACAGCTCAGTTGTCGTATGCTACTCTTCATGTAGTTGTATTGTAGCTGAAAGTCAATAAGCCTTCCCGGCGCCGACAGTGGACGGTAGACTATAGCGTAATGTCACTTTACAACTTTGTTTCCTTCCTGTTGACTAGAACTCACACTTGCTTCCATTCCCTGCAAAACGTGCATGTTACATATATTTGTACACACTTGGTTAGTAGAGCATTTCTGTTCTTACAGAGAGTTGTTATAAATAAGTAGTGTAGTATATTGTGCTTAAGTATATTGACGCGAAGGATTGGTTTTGTAAAGCCATGCTACCAGACGAAGCCAGGTCCAGCTGCCGCTCCAAACAAGACTTTTAATTTGACGTTTTTGGCTGCATGTTGACATTTCTACTGTTGTTGATGTGATTTATGTGGCCTTCACTCTCTATTGCAATACTGATGAATGCTTTTGATATTAATACGAGGATAAATTAGTTTAGTCGGTCTGAATAATAATAACAGAGGTATTTAGCATTTAAATAAATCTAGAAATAGCATGATACGCATTCTGAGTCGCGAGCTGAAGAAGTGAGCTTCAAGTTAAATCTTTTAAGATCAACAACAAGTTACATAGTAAGTACATTTATCATTTGCATCAGTTGTATATAGGTATGTATATTTAGTCTGAAGATCATTCCTATAAACAAGGTTAAATTACTTCCAAGGCCACTACCAAATTGCCTTTGCCACGCATAACTGGCGAAGGCACAATTTTCATTTAATTTCTGTCAGTAGATTCTGTTTAATAATTACTCGTAAAAGTATGAAGCGAGAAACGAGAAATAGTTTAGAGTTCCAATTTCAGCATACGTTTTTTTATATATAGTGAAAATGAACGCATTTTCTGATAAACTATAACACAATAGTACCTATTATAGCACCACATTAGTACCTACACACAATAGTACGAACACCATACCACAATAAGCTATTTAAAATATTCTGATCATGTTCCTAATGGCATTCCAGCAAATGCGTGCTAATTCCCCATTGTATGCAGTCAATTAAGCGTTGTGTCACTAATTCTAGATTTGTGGTGCGTGTTTAGTGGGTAATAATGACCATTGCACAGTTAGTGTGCTACAGCATTGAAAGTATAAGTTAGTCCTTAATTCTTTACGAATCTCCTGTTCAACTTTTATATAACTAAGTAGTATTATCCAACTTTCAGCTACTTATACTGTACTTCACATGTTTATTAAGAAATTTTACTTTTATGATCATCCAGTAAATAAAAGTTGAATGCAATTCGTATAGATAGGCATAATTGCATAAAACAAACTTAAGAAAGGATTTATTCGTGGTCAAAAATTACATTTGAGATTGCTTAAAGATGCAGCTTTACACTGTAAATGTTTTAATTTCCATATTTCTGGTATGGAAATCGAAATCAACAAGCATCTGCTGTTATTTTACTTTTACTCAATTCTTACACTTCAAAATAAGCATAGAAATTGCAAAAATGTGATATTTTGTTCTCTTTGGGATTTGTCGACTTTAGAGAGAAGGTTATGATGTTGCTGTTTACAGGCTCGGCAATTAACATCTCAGACTCAAACATAAAGCACGCAATTGTGCACTGCAATATAGCTAACGGTTAATATAGTATATATATGTAGTAGTACAAGTTTACATAGTAGGAATCACATGTAACATTAAGAAAATGCATTAACGGCAACTGTCACCATATTTTAGTCATAATCATTATTTATTCCTTTCCAGGGCTCTCATATTATACATGTTGCGTAGAGATTGTACCACTAAAGTATACTGACATATTTAATGCATGTAGGAAATTGGAAGGTACACGAGAAATAACAGCTTTGCACAGAATTCGTCTTCTAGCAGATTGCGTGCTGGGGCTTGCCTTTGAGACGGGAGTTATTTTTACACGAAAAGTTTGGCATTATGGCCAAGGTAACTACAAAAATGGTGAAAGGAAAAGATTAAGTCGCTTTTCTTTCATGGACTAAAAATTGGCAACATTCATACACACAGAGTTACAAGGAACTCATTAGTTCAAAGGATACTGCTAATAGGAAATATTAAGAGTAATGTCTACATATACGCATCTGATTTCAAACGCAAATTCGACAACTCAACAACTTTACTATAATATTGATAGGTGCATTACATTATATTAATATACTTATTGTATGCATACCTTTACGCAATATAGCAGGGTTTCTTATAGACCAGATTTTTAAATATCGCATTAGGGTTACCTAACATGCCTGTTATAGGGTCAGGGTTATTGTGTCGAGTGGTGTAATCATATTATTGTTAGTTGTACGTGTACCGTCATAATACAATCATTTTAATGTCCCGAAATTATCTCTAAGCTCTGTATATGTATATCCCTTAATGTACTAAAGCACTTTGCTTACCTGTACACGATATGTTTATGAAGAACTTGGTATGGGCATTGCGAGAGTAGGGAAATTGACGTAGAGTTCCGGAGAACTCAGGCCACAATTATGGATAGGTTGTTTTCAAAATTTTTTAATTATTCAGCACTAATAAGCTATTGAAAAATAGCACAGGGATTATTTATCCGTTTTCCTTATTTGCATCCATATCACATATATGATCTCTTATTATTACATATCCAAAACTGTTGAAATTGGCATTACTTAGAAAGTCCTCCGTAGTAGATACTAGCACATACGTAGCAATAGATAATGTATTGCATAAGATGCGTTATATCTGTACATCTTCGATGATCGAATTCGTTTGTTAACGCAGCAGTATGAAATCTAGAATAAGTGTAATCATTCGAACTGATTAAACATGCATGAATTTAAGCTGTAAAGATAAATACTGACTCTAAAAATGAAACGTTAACGTTAGGTTTACTAACTTTGACTTGGTATTATTGTAATATAATCAAACCTCGAACATTGGTTTACTATTGATATTGGCATTGGCACCGGAGGGTAGCGTATTCCCTTCACTTCTATTTATGCTAAGCATGCCAACAAAGATGCATTAAAATGTTTATTTACTAGCCCCCGTCAGTTTGCGAAATTGAAGGAATCCTGTAAGTAATGTCACCATAAAATTTCCTAGATGTAAGCTATTTACTACATACAATGCTCGGATGTCGATAATAGATAACTGTGTTGGTTACATGCTACAACGAAGAAGAAAAAACTCATTTAAATCTTACACTAGCATTATAAATGCAGATAGTAATACTATTCCAAATAAATAAAGCTCCACATAGTATTGTTCCAACCAACTATCATAGGCAGACATACTTAATTCCTTTGGTATATAGACCCTACTACGTATTTATATACCTTTTAAGTAGTAAAGTAGTGTTGAAGGCATAAATGTTAATGTACTTAGACTTATTTACATATTAGTGCAAACTTTTAGATTAAATCCCGTGCTACTATGTACGTACTTGAGAACTTTGTTATACAAGTTACGCTGACAATTTTTTTAATATTGATATAGCAAATATATATATTAGTAGTAATAAGGTGAAGAATAGGCGAAGGAAATTGGAGGCAAACAAAGTGTATTATGTACAGTAGTGAGTAAAAGAATCCAATTTTGCTTTCCCTTGCGTCAAGTCAAGTCAAGCACAAGTGTCAAGTGAAAAGTCGTTACTTGCTGGGAACGTTGTTTGTGTTTCAGTTTGACAGTAGTGTCAACTTGACAGGCCTTGGCTTAGATCAAAATGATATATTGTGAATGTTGAGATGCTGGTGTTGCCTAGTTAGTAGCACATTGGATGCTAACAAACCCTTCGTGGATAATATCGTTAGAACTTGGAGATTGATAGGTAGGCTAAAGCTACATACATACAATACACAGATACTAGTAGGTATATCTACATTAACCAAATTGATAAATGATAAGGCAGGAAGGGAAAGCGAAAGTGTCTGGGACGGCTTACTACAAACTTCGTTCGCTGTTACACTATAATATAGTTATCGCCCCACATAACATCAAACAAACTGTCTCACTACAGATATTATACATTTCTACATAAATAGTACACTTTAATTCATCCCAGTTTGCTTGCATACATAGAACATTTGCGTACCAAACAAAGGTAGTAAAGGGGTTTGCATCATTCACAAGTGCTCTTACTCCTGTTCTAAGTAAATATTTTATATGTAAATGTAAGCACACCTACACACTTGGATAAATGAGTTTGCATATTTAGGTTCACATGCTAACATCGTTAAGGGGATTCCTATATAATTGTATAAGGTAAATAAAGCACACAATAAATTTTGCACATGTACTTAACTTTCATTAACAACATTCTCTTTACTTTCCGCCTACGTTTATGTCAACAGTTAATATTTATCTACCTTTGTATGCCAATGTTTGACAAATATACACCATTGCCACTTCACGGAAGATATTACTAGTTCCTATATTAGAGGTAAATCATTTAAGTCCTCTTCTTGACTGAAATTCACTAGTCGTGTTCAACCTTTACCCTGTAACATGTCAAAAGAGCACAAGTCATTAATTTCAGTACAGTAAAATGATAACCCCATACGCAAGGCTTCAATTTTTGTATATGACTGTATGAAGTCTGGGTCTCTAGTTGTTAGTCTAAGTACTTAAATGTTATTATCATTAAGGAGTAATGACAAGGGCGCATTTGACAGATGGAATACATAGAATTTCCTATTTCACCAAAGATACAGGAAAAGGTATATAGCAAAATGACAAATATTTTAATTGCACTATGGTCAAACGTTTTGAGATGAGAGTTGGTGTGGTTTTCTATGTGTAAACTTCACGAAAGAAAGTTTTATGGAGGAGAGTGACAAAAAAGCGTAAGAACTAAACAATTCTTTAGTTGAGATGTAAAGATGTGAACTAGACTCAAGTGTACATTCGAATTTAAGTTTAAACTCGTAAAACGTAGCCAAGAGACGAAGACGTTGAGTTGCCATAATACAGACAAGACAAGTCTTTGTGTAAAAGAATATTTGAAGTGTGGCCTGAGTGGCTAAACTAAAAAATGAGAGAAAGGAGTAGTGGTGGCATGCAGCTATAAAAAGGCTAAAGACAGGCAGACTCTTTCTTGCATGAGATGGGATGTCGTTTGTAATGTATGTATTCCTATCTCTGATATAAGTAGTACAGTACACAAAGTTGACTATGCTATGCCTCCCTGTACGTACTTTTGCCTACATTAAGAAGAAGGCACTTTAGAGTTTACTATCACATGCACTCTATGTACTACCCAGAATATTTAAGTAATAATGTATTCTTTGCACGGAAGATGAATCAACATCCCATCGCTTCGCAAACATTTCTCCTGTTCATGGTCTTTGAGCCAAGCCAAGCCAGTCTAGCTCCAGCCAGTTCACATTTAGTTTAGTGCTATAGTAGTTTGCTAAGGCAGGGAAAGGCAATGTCTCTTCATACACACTCTTTATATGGTACATAAAACAGGCGGGTAGTACATGGAATGTGAAAACTAGCGTTTATTACGAGAGTAAGAGGATTTCCCTAGTAATCTCTTTATTTTCTTCATATACTCACATGGGATATTGTTGAATGTATTATGTGTGCATTTAGCTCGCCATTACTGCAATGCTTTTCTCTTTACTCTCGAGAATTTCATTATTGCAGCAAGGCAAAGTCTAACTTAAGTTTAAATGAATACTCTCACTTCTGCTTCTGCAAGCTGAAGAAACCCAGGGAAAGTGAAGGCAAGCAGAAGAGTACAGTCGACGTACATACCTACAAGCCAAAATCTACAAAGACCTTATGTCTTAAATTGTCGAATGCGTCCGTTTGTTGTTTGTACTCGTACTATAATATTGTACAGCCTATGGACATATAGATAGTTGAATTAATATACTTACTTAACTTACCTAGGCATTCTACATCCAAGGTGAAATTCTACTACTGTAAGTTGTATTCTGTAGTAAGACTGGGGAATATTATAAGAGCAAACGAGCGGGAACGAACTTTTAGTCCTTTCGTTTAGTCCTTTGCACAAATTGTCTATTAAAAATTCAGTATTAAGGCTTTGAATATTTTTCTAATTTCTAACATATACTGTAGCCTAAAGTGCAACTGTACTAATGCATATAAGCTACTACAATTATAAACCTTGCTAGAGGAACTTTTAAAATTAAGTACGCTGTCTAATTAGTAGTAACATCATAAAGATTTTCCTAACGTACACTACTGTAATACTGCAAGGAAACTACACGTAAAGACTTAGATGTTCCTTCACACTTAGATGTTTTATGTAACTGTCAATGTAACATGAAAATGTCTTTAGCTGGATAGATCAATAATACAACATAGTATCATCTTACATCATATATAATACTTATAGGTCAAATAGGAAACGAACACGCTACACTTTCTTACTTTTTTCACACAAAATAACATCCCCATTATTCTACGGCGGCGATTTTTACTTCGACAGTAATTTTGACAAGGAGTCTTTGGATTTCACTTACTGTTAAAATAAATAATACGCCATTTTCGTATCAGATTATGAGAAAGTGAAAAGAAAGTGAGAAAAGAAAGTAAGCTGTATTGTATAACCATTTGTAGGTTGCTACAATTACGTAAAATGTGTGTAACATACGAAGAAATCTGTCTACAAAGATTGAATGATGTTATTGTGGGATTATATCTAAATATATAACTAACCAAATCAATAGGATAAAGACAGACGAAAACACAGGTGAAACTGTAGTGTGTTCCCAATCTTTGTGATAATGTTTGACGTAGACACAATGACTAGCTACTTACAGTTGCTAGCTATCTGTATATAAAACCTATTGCTACCATCTCGTATGTTGCAATGCATGTCATCTGTATAATATGGTTTCGTCGGCTTTAGTAGATGAAATAACATACTTAGGTAATCCTACTGTACATTGAGATCAATAACTTATGTTGTGTACCTTTTATGGACTTATCTGAGTATTTTATCCTTTGTGCAGCTGAAATGGTACCAGAGGCTGTAGAAGCATAAGCATACTTATCCTTTACACAGACATCCATCAATAGAATTATGAAGGAATACAAATTATTATAAAGAAACCTTATAAACTGTATCAATGTATATAGTACATAAGTACATAGGTAGAGAGATTAGGTATTTGCTATTGAGTGGGCTGATTTATGTAGCTCACGTAACAGTATTTTTTATAGTAAAAGTAAATTACATTGTAATACTATTCTGACAAGCGAAGAATAGCGAGCTAAATTCAAATTCGATTCAACTTTGACAATAAGGTCATGTTTCAATGGAAATAGAATAAGCACTTTACTAATGCAATTCTTTGTTGTTGTGTATTATGTAGATAGGAGATGAGAAGGGAAAGCATTCACAGTGAAGTAGATATAATATTCAATACAGATATATGTATGCATAAAGAAGCTCTTTCCTTTTGATCAAATCCTTTAAAGTCTAGTACGTAGATCCAATAACAAAAAATATTTCTCATAAGTATTTATTTTCATTGTGCTCTGCATTGGAGAAAGATGTTAGGTAAATTATTTTCTTCGAATTTTCCAAATCATAAAAACATACTTGAGTACCATTTGCTATCTACACTCAAGAGCAGAAATCGGATAACACTCATGTTTACGAGTTTTTCATTGGACTCCTTCAGCCCTACAAATATGCGACGTACGATATTAGATAATGTAATGTAACCTTCCCAAATAAAAGAAAATTCAATTTTCAAATCAACTCTCTTCTTCTACTTACTTGATATCCTTTGAATATTCTCAACTCAACTATGAAATTATTAGTTTATGTTCCGCTTTCACTTTTACCAAGAAGCTGGAAGGTAGGTTCTTCTCTAACATAAAAAATCGAATGATACCTTCCAAATTATTAGGCGTATTGACATCATCCTTATGTACTTAAATAAAGTTACGTTTATTGTATGAGTGAGAATAGGTATTTACTTATAACCCCTATGCGATCAAATTACAATTTCGCAGAACAGGTGCTTTAACAATGATCTGAAGTTTTCTTTGCATAAATAGGATTTAAATTATATAAAGCACGCTTGTATTACTTAATTGTGTGTATTTTATTAGTATTCGCATCAGTATAGTCGAGATTGTGAAATGTATACCATATACAGATACCTTGTTTGGTAATTTAATGGAGGTTAGTTTACCCTGTCATTACGAAAGTTGTTTTCCACTTTCACCTTAGGGCGGTGAAAGGGATTGATGAGTGCCTTCATCTATGTACATTTTACTGCCTTTTACAAATAGTATATACATATCCATACTTTCAAACGCAGCAATTAACTAGCCATGTTATATGCTATACTACATTCATGCATCGTTCTGTCTTGCTAAATAATATTTACCTATATGCTCAAATGATGTTTTCATTTGAAATTATTATTTCCTTTTCGAGCCAAAAGGAATTATTTGTAATGCTTGTGATTGCCAAAACGACTAGATTTTCCAATCTATAGATCCTTGCATAGCATGCTAATGAATATCGCACTAAATTAAATCTCTTCAGTTTGTATAAGTAGTAATTTGATAGACTATAAATAGAATTATTAATAAGATAGACTGCCAAAGGCTATGCTATATAGTATTAATATAATTCCAACACATTATTTGCTGAATGTAGTTTACAGGTATACTACTTACTTAATTTGATATGCTATTTGTAATTATAACTTAACATTCCGTACAAACGTGATCTACTTTACTCCAAGTGATAAGAAATACTAGAAATCTATTACAAGCCCAACCTATAGTACTAGTTTGTTATGTTCCAGATTTCAATAGCACTTATAAACTCGTCAGTGACAGTGACAGCGCCCTTAATTTGTAACCTTATGCTAGAATGGATGAACATTGCACAAATATGTTTTCACAGTAGCGTATAATAAGGACAATGTTTGATAGTAGCGATCACATAAATACAGAAAAATCTCTTGTCGTTAGATGTGTTTCAGTGTGCTATATGTCATAATGTGGCTGTCTAGTAGAATGTTATTCTCTCCCATTTAACAGAAAATTTAGCAGGAAATGATACGATATTAGCTAAACATTTATGATCGATCACATCCGAACTGCACTTGGAAAACAACTATTATTGGAATATCGGAAACATATAAAGCATGTCTTGTGGTAAATAGCACACTATTTCTTACTTACATAAGTGTTGGTGAAGGGCTACTGGAAATAAATATACAGTAGCTGTAGTAATACCGAGTAACATACAATTCAAAGGCAAGAATATGCCACTACCTATCTACTAACCATAACCATGGATGTAGTTTTGTCACGGACGGAAAATATGTAGCAGAATTTAATGTAGAGGAAAGGCAGTTTTGCCATAGTGGAAATTGGATGGACGAAACGGCACAAACAAGTGTAGTATGCCATTTTTTACCCACATACTATACACTACATGTGTTTATTTATCTATTGTATTGTAGGATACACATTGAATCGTAAATAAGCATCCGTACAGTACATTGTGGTCACATTAGGGTTCAAATAGAGAATCGATAACCACCATACCACATGATATGTGTACGTATGTACATATCTCTTATATGCATCATTAAAAATGCCTTGTTTACATCGTATTTGCTAGAGATGCATTTAAATACAGATTTTAGTGTTTTAGTGGCGATGTTTATCATTCAATTGTGGATGCTATATTGTTAGGTAGGAGTACAATACAAGGTTACGTTATTCGGGAAAGTTTGGTTTAAGTAATTCGATTTTTTTTTATACATTTCAGGATTTTAATGAGTTGTCAATTTATCCTTTGAACTTGTACTGTATTCATTGGATAAAATGAATTTCGAATTTTGTCCAGTTGGCTAAGTAAGTAAATTAAACGAAACACTGATGAGGAGGAATATAGTTTGAGACTGAGATGGTTTCGGTTGAATTTGTGCTCGGATGAAGTAAGTGATAAGATGAGATGAGATAAGATCTTCGTTCCTTCTGCTACTACAAAGTAAAATGGGCGTGAAAATGGAGAACGTGTTTGACGTGGTGTGTTCTTTACCAACAGTCTGTAAATAGTTGAATACTCTGCAGAATATAAGTAGATAGACAAAGGTAAATTGTACTTTATACTAGAAGCAGCATCGTACTATCTAGATCTTTCCGTTCCAAGAACTACGTTCCTTGGTTATATCTACAGAAGAAGAAAAAAATCCAGTAATAATAAGTTTCCTATGCACATAAAAAGAGGTAGATAATGATTACGTGTGGTATGGTATGTATAGTATGTAGTGGCTGAATGAAACGGAAAAATGGGAATAGACTCTTCTTCGTCAGTGCCTGACTGAAAGATAAATAAATGAGATTTTTCGGTTTTCGCGAATGAACGTTGAGAAAGTTGAAGTATCTGAAGTTCTAAGTGAAAGTTCCTATGTATACTATATGGGCAATAATAATGATGGATACCTATTTCCGTTGCTTTTATATCTTCACCTCGACTCTTATAGTATGTATTAGTAATATAAGTATATGTAGTATAGCAATAATGTAATTGTAAAATATAGTACAGAAAAGTTTTCCTTCTCTGTGCATGTTAAAGTCAATTGAAGTGAGTTATATTGCTACATTTAGTAAGTAATGTAAGAAATAAAAGAGCGTGCGAATGAAAGTAACGATGAGATCTAACCGTAAGTATGTTGCTTTTCCTTATGATAAATTTAGGGCATTTCCTGCTGCTCTCGATAGAAGAAAGTGCGAACCAATCGGTCGTTTATCATTTGGAAAGCCCTTGGTATCAACAGTCCGACGAATCCTGTTATATGGAGGCCAAATACCACATGGTCAATATGGACGACACTTCCTTCAAACTGGTGCTTAAGACTCAGAATCACTCCTCATGGGTGCCAATGTCCATTCTCGGAAACAAGCGAAATATGTAAGAGAAATTCTTCATTTTTATTGCATTTTTTATCCCTTGTGTAATGCCTGTCCGATTTTATTAATGCCTCCGGGTATAGTACTTACTGACACATATCACATAAGTATACTTAAAGGAAATGCGCTGTTCTCGTCAACCTTAACCGGAAACCTCACCGGCATTTCATTTAAAAGATCCATGGTCGCAATGATCTCTTTGACATTGAAAGATATGCATTACTATCTGGAAAGAATGTAGAGTAGGTACTATAGTAGCAAAAAATTACGTATTTATTTTAAATACCTATAACACCCTGTATAGAATAGAAAGTATATCTTCTCATTGTAGGTTCGTTGGATGTATATCAAGTACACAAAATGGGGCACGTTAGTAACCTCCTCACGATTTGCCCAAAGGCAACATATAACCGACATAAAGATAATTATGTTATAATTCATTGTATTTACTGATTGCCTATTTAATTTCTTAAGTAAAATGGTTAAAAAGCCAGGTTTATTTCGTTCGGTCCATGTTAAATATTTAAAAGAATTGTAGAGTAAGCAAAGTAGGGCTTTTAAATAATTTAATTGCTAGGAATTTCTTTCTTAATTCAATTAGTATGTCTTAAAATGTAAAAATAATGGCACAATGTTGAAGGTAACTTTTAGTCCGAGAGCCAAAATATGAGAGTATGAAATTATGTAAGAAAAATAATAACTACTAGTACTATGAGTGCTTTTTCAGAACTGATTTTAATTATTAGCCAAATACTAATACCAAATACAATAATTTGCTAAACTAAATACTTATGCAATAATGTATGCAGCACAAACTTTGCATTTTATTTCAACATAACAAGTGATTGTAGTTCACAATAACAACTACAGGGATTAATACCTAGATGTATTTCTTAAGGGATGTAACAACCAAATATTTATGACACGATTTACTTTGTTAGTTTATCCAATATTAATTTTAGAGATTACAATATTATTTTTAACACATAACTTGGTAACCCTTTAGTCTCATGGTACTGTGTGACTTTGGCATAATAGTATGTTAATAGTATGGATGTTAGTATAGTATAGTTTCTTGATCCGCCCACCCTCACTCTCACTCCTCTCTGCTTGTCATTTTTCGCTTCCAAAATTGAATTACCTTCATGTCAGTTTGGAGAAAAGGGAAATGCACATTTGGATTCTTGGATTGTTATGCATTCTCAAAGTTATAGATGCTTCATATTGAATATATATTCCTAAGGATGGGATTCCCATATTTTTATCTGCAGAGTTTTAAGGTAAAGATAGCATTGAGAATGTTAAGTTGAATATCTGCCATTCATTTTAACACATTCGAATTTAGGTATTGCTTTCTCGCATTAATGTTGCAAGATCCTTGATCTAGCGGATCGGTTGGTAGGTTATAGTATGCTAATGTGCAATAGAATTTGGGATCCCTGACGCCTTTGTCCTCTCCACGAGAATAAGATTGAAAAAAGTGAAAGTTTTCTAGAAAGTTCAAACATTAAATGATCCGTGGAGGGAGAAAGTCTAAATCCACGACTTTCACCGACTTTCACTTTAAAATCTTTGTGAGTGAGCCGACTGCTATTGAAGTTTAGCTTTTAAAGAGCTACAGAAACTGTCTCCGTTAGGTTCACATTCCTTCTTTTGTTGGCGGTAGCCAATTGATTTATTCAATAACAAGATCCTAGTCAAATCGTATTTCACCCATCCAATCTCCTGTCTTGTGTCACAAATGGCCAAAAAGTGCACGTGTCAGCTAGTTTTCCATTTTATTTCATAGCACATCCCTTCTTCCTATGTCGAGTATGCAATATAAGTAGATTTTGTATGATTTTTCCTTTTCAAAGGTATTAGTATTTGATTTGGGTATAATACTTTTGCATTTTTCATCCCTTGTCCTCAATAAATCATCATTTATCAAACGCAGGTCATATAAAATTCATTCAAGTCCAGTCGTAGCAGTAGTTAAGTTAAGTCTAAGTCGTTGTATGGCATGGCCTTGCGTGGACGTGGACCTTATCAATGCCATGAATGTTAAGCTCCTAAGCACATAAGCCAAAAGGCATTCCTTTTAATGTATAAAATAAAATTTATTATGTTATAGGTGGGAGAGCTTAAAACAGAATATCGGAAAGTCCAGACAACGATTTCAAATTATTTTGGAAATTTCATCCACATGGAAAGTCCCCTCACATTTTGCTATAGATGACATCCGTCTTGTTGACTGCTTTCCAAGTAAAAATGGATTTCTATACAAAAACTATATTTCAATAATAATGCAACAGTATCTGTAGCGTAGTTAAAGATGATCTATAGTACAACTAATGCTTTGCGCCTTGCTGCTTCTAGAATAAATTAAAATTAATTGATCCATCCATCCGATATACTTATAGCTAAATATAGTACGCTATCTTTACGCAATGAACCAAATGAAACATTATTATTTATTTACTCACTCAGAAACATATAAATCTGTATTTATTTAGTTACTGTTAGTTATGATCCGATTATTTGGCGATAAATCTTTAAATCATATGAGATTAGCTAGACGGCTAGAGTTACACATAAAAGAAATGGATACTTTAGTAGTAGGCACTTATACTTTGTGACGCAGAAAAAGGAAAACACTTAGTATTTATGTACATACATATATGGTATAATATAAAAGAAAGACACCTCAGCACTTTCCCTGCAAAAAATCTTTGCAACACGAACATCGCCTTTAGCCAGAAGAATAAGAAGACCAAGTTGTATTGCTGAACAGTAGTTTTCTTAACTACAGATAGCTCTATCTTGTATGTACTCCACTCTTTTCTACAAAATAATACTTAGGTAATGGGGAAATAGTATATATTCTACCGTATTACAGGGATCACATATACTATAAGGCTATTTCTTTACTGCGTAGGGTATACCATTCCATAAACAAAGTTTAAGAATTTTTCTTTATGCACATTTATATAGACACTATCGAAAATATAACATTTATTATATATCCAAGCGCTTGCAAGAAATATATTATTCTTTTTTAATAAGTAGTACCTTAGTACATAGATAGAATAGATATGATGCTATCAATACAATATGTAGGTAAATAAAAGTGTATAGCTGCACAGATATATTTTTTAGTGCTACTGCTAGTGAGACGCAGCACTTACCACATCACATCACAGCTGTATCTTTGACTTGCTTATGTTGAGCCTGAATACCTGATCACATCTCTAAGCGCCTCACGACCCTCTCACGGTAATAAAACCAATCCCACGAAATCTCATTCATCTTCTGTTTCCCTTTGTACGACAAAACTTGGCTAGAATACTATAATCCAACAGAAGATCCAATTCAATCCAGGCTGACTAACACTAACACTAAAGTCAGTATAATATCTGCGACTAAGCTCGCCTTTAGCTAGATAGTAACACAACACGGCTGTATTATGATACAATACAAATACAAGGTTTATAGCTTTATATAGACAAGTGAATAGCAAGAAGCTTCTTTTCCTATTAGATCAATCTGCTCACATTATTTATTTGTGCAAAACTATGCTTTCTCTGTTTCAATGCTTTGCTCGTCTAGGGACATTATTTATGTACCGCTTTTATATATTGTGAAGAAGCATACATTGCGTACGTAGCTTTCACTTTTGACACATGAATAGAAATGGAAGTGAAGGTCGGGTCAGCCTCAAATTTAAACCTTTTCTCTCTAATGGATTTCTAAGGTCCCGAGTCTTGCAACAAAACGTGTTCCAGTGACGAGTTTCAATGCAGCAACAACATGTGTATCAAGCGTAACCAACTCTGTGACTTCAACAGGGATTGTCTACATGGAGAGGACGAACTCCAGAATTGTGGTAAGGAAACCACATTTCCAATTTCATTAAGAATTAATTACTCACGCAATCCAACACCAACTTTGTATTCAATGTTTATATATTTTAATGTTATATACTCTAATACTCATTTGCAAACATTCGATAACACTTTAGTCCTTTCAAATATGTAGTGCGAGGAGGCTATTGACTATTTTACGGATATCATATCTAAAACTGCTGTCGTGTCTTTCAATAATGTGACAGTAACTAAAAAAGAAAGATTTGTTTCACTTTTTCTCTGTAGTGTATCTAGATATAAAATATTTTATTTAATAACATGCCTTGATAAGAATGTCAAGTCAAGTGAGAAGTGATACGATGCTGCAAACTTGTGTGCTATAAATAACTTCAGCTCCGTAATACACTTCTGAATTGTAAATAGCTCCTACATACACCAAAAGGAATGCATATGTAGTATGTCTATACTTCCCTACATGTACGGACTTATTATTTATGAATGATAGGTTCTGTTTGATCTGCAAGCAAACTCCCCCGCAAACTTCCAAGTTTCTATTTTTATTAAACTAGACAACTAGGTTCCTATAGTTTTGTGATAGGTTAAGACTAAAGAACATGGAGAAACTTTCTAGGATGATTAAATATTTAATGTATATCTTATGGTATATAGCTATAATATAGGATAGTGCCAAGGCAAGGGAATTTGTTTTGCTTGAATGAGTCCTTAGATGGAAAATTCGGATATTTTTACTTACGCCTGTCAAAT
>JAQFYC010001250.1:0-37222 GCA_034694165.1 Tomocerus mixtus | reverse complement strand
ATCTTCAGGCTACAATCTACAATGCTGTATATTTCTTTGTTATCAATTAAGAATTGAAATGATATTTCCTGACGAAGGAGTTAAGATATATTTTTTGTTTATGTATGTCGTACCGTATACCTACTACACTAACATTTTCGGTGTTGCGCAACATGTTATCATTTAATATCAGCATTAGCATACATAAATCGTGTGCAACACTTCACCTGTTGTGCAAGTATACTGAACTTCAACTGGGCAATTATCTCTAGGATAAAAAGCCGTATTTCCCATAATATTTAATATGTAACACTATGTAAGACATTCTGACATACACAAGGAACTATGATCGCTAAACAAAATTACACTTTACAAGTATGTATTATTGCTATTTTACATTTATTTTAAATTTATACCATACTTACTAGTATGGTATAAAACTATGTGGAACTGAACAATACTGCCGTATTACTGATGATGTATGGTACCAAATCATATTCCCATAGATTTTATTCAGACTAATATTTCAGTTGCACTTTTAGCCGTACCTTAAACTTACAATATCCATTATTATTACCATTATCCTTTTATACACTTCCTAAAATCGTGTATATGTCGCATAACATGAATCCCAGACACCTGCACTGCATGTTAATGCATGGCAACTTGCATTTATAGTTATTTTTATGCAATACTTAGTTCTGCTGGATAATATGACAATGGGCCTCATTCTCATTAAAAGGAGAGAGTGAAATACTAAATCATCAAGATTTACTTGTTACCTATTTAAAATACTACAGACTGCAGAGAAATGCAATTTAATTGTATATTTTAAAAATACAAGTTTCCTAAACTAAATTATCTTAAAAATAAACTAGATACGTGTAGGTATTAATCAACAGTAAACCATTAGAAATGGTAAAAACTTTGAAACAGCAACAAAGCTAAAAATTAAGAAGTGTAAGACTTACGGAAGTTTAAAGATATTAGTCAATCCTAAACTAACTCCCAGGAATAATATTGGTGAAGTAATAAAGCAAGGCGAAACATCTGTAAAATATATTAACGAGTTGATTAACGGAACCACTTACGTTCTCAATTATTTTCTGAAGTAAAGGAAATTAATTTGTTAATAGTCTAACTATTGAATTGTTATTCTATTCTATTAAATGAGTTTACTATTATTGTACATTACCACTAGTAAGTAGTAAATTAATTGCCGTAGGCATTACTACATTAATTTGCATTAGAACTACATAAACATACACAGGTATAGCAAGTAGTAGAAACATGTATGTATATAGATAAGACCAAGACCTACATGCAAATTATTTTACCTTGATAATTGATATTACACAAATTACACATTACTATACTTGTAAAATATAAATAGGTATCCTTAAGATAGATAGGGAGGATATTTATATAATGCATTCACCAGTAGCTAGAGCTACCTAGCTTTAACAACCCATTCTATGTATATGCAAGTGCAAAAGAAAGTGTAAGTAATATAAATGCAATGATTAGGCAAATGTACAACTTCTTAATGTAGTTATTTGGTTATTGTATTACATTTAGATATCGACTGTTCTGTAACCTTTGTATTATAATAATGTTCCGTTCACAGTTTCAACAGTCTCAAGTCTCAAGTAGTATACCATTATTACATTATTTATGTATTGTAGTTGGGGTTGTAAATGTAATTGAAGCAAGAGTGTTTGATTAATGCACGTAGTAGCATCTCCAATCTTTTGACTGGAAGAGCTGAAAGTGCACACATAAAACGCTTTCAACTGCTACATGCACACAACGCGTATTTGCACACTCATTAATTGACACAAAGATACCTAGTTACAATGGAGAACAGTGTTCAACAAGATTTCATTCATACCGTGTGTGTCCGTCACACTGGGAATCAGTAAAAATTTAATTTATAAGGTGAACTTAGTTTTCATGTTACATACTAAACTTTAGTTATCAGTATGGCATTCTTCACTAGGGCACTGTTACCGTGGATTAATTTATTATTACACACAACATTAGACAGTACGATACACACGTTTACTAGTGTAGATGTGGCCACTGATAATGATAGAAATTCTTATTCAAACTTTATCACACCAGACTCATATGAGTCTCATCCTGAAGAATTTGATTTCGTCGTCGGTAAATAGACAATCATATAAAAATTAAATTAAGCATTTTGTTTGAGAAAACTTTTAAAGTTCCGTATTTATCCAACTAGTTCTCCCTCTACAGTTCCCTATAAACTATAAATTCTAGTTCCCGATGCATTTGAATAGCCAAATATGTGCACATTATTACGTTTACTTAAAACCTTTGTGCTTAGACAAGCAAAGTATATTTTCAAAATGCAAAAATATAAATTATTATTCTTCAGGTAATGTCACTAACTTATTGAAAAAGATATTTTGAAAAATTCCTGGGTGGAAATGATTTGATAAATACAACTCTTTAATTTGATAGAAAAGTTTTTGAAGGTGCTTGCTTACATTAATTACATACATACTATTATATTAAACTGTTGGTAATGTGCAACGTGTGTTTTTTACATGAATACAAGTCGGCGGAGGGAGTGCAGGAAGTGGTAATAATAAATATCAACACGTTTCGTCTCAACTTCTTATCGCATTGACTAAATCTTCGCATTTTTTATTCTAAGTGGTAGCCAACAGATTGTCAGAACACTTTTCAGTACTGTTACTGGAAAGGGGAGGTGAACAGAATCCATTGCAATATATTCCCCTGATGTGTCCAATTCTTCTAAATCATACGGATATTGACTACACCTTTTTTACAGAACCACAAAAAGCATCATGTCTCTCTTTAAATAATCAGGTCTCGCAGTCCTCATCATACATATATCACCCATTCAATAATCTTTTTTTAATTTAAATCCATTTTTAATTCTTATATGTTAATTTTAAAGCAATCAATGTGGAATCGCGGACGCAATTTGGGGGGCTCCTCCAACTTAAACATGTACTAATTATTGAGGTTGGCTTGATATTGGCACTTGAGAGACTATGGAAATATCTAAAACTAGTATTTAAAACTGTCGCAAAACTCACTGAAAATTCAAAATAATTAATTTTAGCCTGTATATATCCTAGATAATGTTGTGAACTATTTTTGTGGTTGAAAAGAATCGATTCGTAAAACGGGTTGATTTAGAACCAGGAGTTTACATAATAAATTTCGATAGTCTCACATTGCCCATATCAAGCCAAGCTTAATGAATCACTTTTTTAAAAGATTGTAAGAAATAGCTTTTTTGGTTAAGTGAAGATTAATTGGTAAACTCGAATATTTTTTTTCCAGGATGATATACTTAAGGGGGCATCGTAGAGACTATGACAATTGGGCCGAGGTAACTGGAGACAAAAGATGGAACTACGATAATATATTTCCGTTTTTTACAAAATCGGAAGACTACTGTGTGAAATGCGAAGATTCGCCCTATGACCCTACTTTTAATCGTAATTTTAAAATATTTTCTGTTATCCATCTGAAGTTTCCAAGCTATTTTCCTATTAAAATTATCCATACGACTAAATCATACGATCTTCCAATATTTATAGCAAAATATCATCACAAAAACGGGTATCTGACAATTGGAAAGCCTCCTTATGCTCCTTTAGTCGAAGAATTTCTACAAGCAAATGAATGGGCAGGAATACCCCGTGTAGACTTAAACGGGCCTTATAATGAAGGTACACAATAATATATTATCCTTTACATGTTTTGAAAAATCCTTCAATGGAATATTGGGAGAAATTGGATTTTGCCTTCTTTTCATAGGAGCATCAAAAATAACATTGACACAACGTAACGGTCGTCGCTGTAGTGCCAATACTGCTTTTCTCGAACCAATACGTAACAGACGCTCATTAACTATTAGGAAGTACGCAAGGGCCTATAAGGTAAATTAAACTGTGAATCATGTGCCCCACTATCAGCAACAGCTTTAATTCGATATACAACTATATATAATATATTATAGATTCTTTTTCGTGGTGATAATGAAGCCTATGGCATTGAATATGAAAAATATGGAAGAAAGAGAGTTGTATTTGCTAGAAAAGAAATTATATTATCTGCTGGCTCAATAGAATCTGCAAAACTACTTATGCTTTCAGGAATAGGACCGCAAAATCATTTACAATCTATCGGGGTAAGATTTAAAACTGTTTTCGCTGCATTATAAGCAATATAATTGAACGTAAATACAAAAGTATTATGTTAAATATAAAGTATGTATAAACAAACATTCATGATTTATCAAAATTACAGATTGTTCCTCGAATTGATCTTCCTGTTGGCCAAAACCTTCATGATCACATAGGTAGACTACCATATCTATTGCCTATTTATTTAACAATGAAGAGACTATGGAACATTTGTTGCAATATTTGCAATTAAAAGTTTTATTAATTACTAATTAATACAATTAACTTAGGGACAATTGTCGGTCCATTTGTAATAAATGAACCCAAATCCTTCATTTTGGAGAGGGATGTAACTCTGAAATCTATCGTACAATTCTTCACTAATGGCACTGGTGTTGTTTCCCAAAATCTAATCGATGCAACTTCGTTTCACATTTCACCCGTTGCGAAAGAAGCTGGAGAAACTGATTGGCCAGACACTCAGTACTTATTTACTGGCTTTGGAATGACGAAGTTGTTTCCGGATCTGGTTGCAAACCTTTTCAATATTGACCATGCAGTTATGCATGAATTTATGGACCCCCTTGCTGGGAAAGATGCATTTAATATTTTGGTGTACTTGTCTCGGCCAAAGTCACGGGGAGAATTGTTACTTAGATCAGCAGATTACAGAGATGATGCCATTTTGGACCCGAAATATTTGCTGGATAGAAAAAATCAAGATATTCAAGTTTTGGTAAATGGTAGGTACTTAATTGTAAAGGAAATGTGCATTCAAATAATAAAATCCATGGAATAAATGTAAGTTTGCAGGCGAAAGGCTACTATGTAGGTGTTTTCAACTACGTATAATTTGCTTTGCTTTATTTTAATAGGAATTCAAAGAGCAGTCAATATTTCCGAGAACGCCCCCAGTTTTGCACGACTGGGAGCTCGATTATCACCAATTCATTTTCCTCCTTGCAGAATGTATTTGTTTCGAAGTTCATCTTACTGGGATTGCTACATGAGACATTTAACACTAACTATCTGGCATTTTGTGGGGACATGTGCGATGGGAAAAGCCGATTCTCCTAACGCTGTTGTTGATCCCGAGTTAAGAGTTAAGGGAACAAAACACCTAAGAGTAATAGATGCCAGTATCATGCCTTCCATTATTACCGCAAATACAAATGGACCATCAATAATGATCGGGGAACGAGGTTCCCAATTTGTTGTAGATGCGTGGAAGCGTCGAAGATAAATATGGTTAATAGTAGAATCAATGTTCATTACTTCATTATTGTCGAAGTTTGGATGTTTGTTAAATGTTCCTATCAGTATTACATGAATTGATGCAATAATTGCATGATTAGATCTAGATGTAAATAACAAACTGTAACAATCGCTCAACTTTGTGTGTTACTTAATCTTTACGTTATGTTAAACTTGTATTACAATATGTGTGTTATCTGTACTTATCCTGGTTATCTTTCAATGCAAGAGAATGAGAAGTAAAATAAATATTTAATCCAACCATAAGAATTAATGATAGTGAATTAGTGGAAAATATATGCGAATCTAAGTTAAATTAATTTCTAAATTAATTTTCTCATTAGCATGCTATGCTTCTCAGAAGAATGTACCTACTTAATCATATTTTTTAGGACCAACATCTAAAAACATAGAATTGGCTGACTATATGCAATTGTGCAAGGCCGATAATCAGTAATTGCCCATTGGCCATGTACAATTTCATTGGTCCTATGTTGCATTGTGCTACACTCTCTTGCCCTATTAATTTACACGCATAATTAATGATTAATGACCATATAGAGAACTTTTTTCAGCATTTCAAAATTCGCTAAATACAGATAATTCGAATATTTTCCGGACTGGTAATTTATGTAGGTACCACGGATGGAATCCGCTTGAGGAGCACTCCAAAAAATGGCACAGATCTAATCCATGAAAAAGGACGCTACTTTGCGGCAGTGCCTGGGGCAGACACTTGAGACACCTTGAGACATGAGGCACACTGATGAACTTTGAGACACTGTGAGGCACCGCGTATAGTGTGCCACGCAAACTCACTCCACTGGGCACTGGACAGAAATTACCAGCCCGACATTCTCTTTCGATATCCGAACTACAGATATAAATAGCACACTCACAGTATGCTCGTATTATTAAAATTAGTAATATGTGCCCACATAAACACTACCTACCAGCCACAAGGTAGTCAATTCGTCAAAAAGTACCTACAGCGTAATTACTGCATAGTGTACTCAATGCATTTATTTGCAATTCGCAACTGAATGCAATCCGTATCAACTTGGTAATGTAAAAATGTACTAACTTTTACTCAAGCTAAGTGCGTAAGTAATGGTGTTTGTTAAGATGTGTAGATAAGATTAGTACCTACTTTAAGGTATTACAATCTATAGAAAGCGGAAAATGTTCTAAGTAAATAGTAGATATGTCTCACCTGAAATAGCATATATCAGTACCTGCAAACAGCCATCAGCTTAGAGTTAATAACTTAATGCAACATGCAACATAGCAAATAAATACAGGATTATTATCTCTACTATGAATTACTAAGTAGTTGTAATTTGTATTCTAACACAGTTTCTGTAAGATTACATTACAGACGGACATATACTTAGTATATATAACTTACATTACAGAATCTGTAAGGATGTAAATTATATATGTATTTAGTTGCTAAATTGCTATATCAGGATTTATTACAAAATTATGCTTGCCAGCAAATTATTTTTAGAAGTAAACTAGAATTTTGTGCAAAAATGGTGTGGAAAAATGCTTTTATCATTACACTCCAACTGCATATAAAAAATTCGAATTGAATGTAGATTAAAAATGTTTGGAGTAACTAAACGGTACTGGACCATATAGTAGTAACCTTGCATCGTTTAGAATCAAGATGACCAAAAGGATCGAAACATGAAACAGTTGCATTGTGTCGGAAGATATTATGAACTCATCTTTAATAAAGAGGGATATAGATAAAACCCTGCTTACCCTGCTCCACAAGTAGTTTTTCAGATAATTCTCAGGCAACCTTATTTGCCAGAAGTTGATGAGAAATGGAAAAAATGCCTGCTCATTGTAGTATTTTCATTTGTGTATGTTTTTGTATCTCAAACTGTTCATTACATACTGTACAACTTTATTTCTAACTTAATATATGGACTTACATTTTGCATTTAGTATTTACGTATTTTTGTGAAACTAACTTGCATTCGGCAGAGGAAGTACTACTTTTGAAAAATGTTGGTCTGGTTAGATTTATCAGGCAAAAGCCTGGTTTAGTTTTGGAAAATAACTTTTTCCCATTTTGGTTGAGATTCTTTTGATGTGATTCATTGAAACATTTTATAAGCCACGTAAGTCTATGGGAAGGTTCCATGGAAAAGCCACAGGGAAACCCCAGCATCGATATCTTTCAGGCCACCCCACATCACTGTCCCTTCTATCCATACAGAAGGGGTGTTGTGCATAACTTCAGTGTACGGATTTCCATTCCATAATCACGAGGGGAAGGTAGATTTCTTACCTTTGTTCATTAATATACGATATACAATTGGTTTTCATTATGTTTTTATCAAGAATAATAAAATAAAAATTTGAAAATCCGTTGGGCTATAAAGTACTGAGGCTGCGATGCCTGTTCTGGACTGACTGAACTGAAATGCTCGGCTAGCTATACGTGTATGTGTATGCAAATTGAAAAGATTTCTATACTCACTACTTGCAATGCACAATGTCATCTTACTGTATCTGAACTCTGAATGTACTGAATTCTTATACTAGAAATAACACACCAATCAACCTCGGTATTGTCAAAATGATTTACTTGCATGTCAGATAAGCATAGAACATGCTCGACATAGTAAATTGCATAATGCATGATGGTGTGCACGTAAAGTACTATTTTACTAACTATACACAACAAACCATGATATAGTTAAATATACTAAATACCGAGGTTCTTTTGAAAGATTTGAAATCTGAAAGAATATAAATATATTCACCTATTTCTACATTTTGTTTTGCCTTTAGATGGAAGGATCATGTAATATTGACATAACCTCCTAAAATATTGAATGAAATTACTGCACCAGTAATTTGCACATGTTAAGGTAATCCCTTTTAGGTATTCACCCTATGACACAAAGAGCGGCAGCAAATACGCAGGACAGTACAGCTACAGTTTAGGTACTAGTCAAGCAGACTTCAAATTGAATTAGTGCGTAAAGTAAGAAATGAAAAAATGTATGGAAAATACTTACATAGTTAAGTGAACCTATTTAATTGACATTAGGCATTACATAATATATTATTGTTCTTATTTAGTTAGAAAAGAGGTACACTACAGTCCGTGTGTATGCAAAGTATATTATTATTCTTTAGAAAATGCTTACCGGGAATTACATCAATACCAGGGAGAAAGTTCTCTATCTCCCACCCATGTACCATGTATACGTAACTCTGCCTATATGTACATTAATGTATTGTATCATTGTATGTGTATTGTATTTACGCCTTGTGGCTGTGTATGTAGCTTTATGTCTAGGATCACACAATACGGAACACGGGCAACTGAACTTGCCGAACTGACTTATGATTCGGATCGGATGATGATGTGATGGTTTTGTTGAATGAGTTGAGAAACATTTCATCTCACTTCCCTCCCCGACTGTGTCTCGTTTAGTTCACCTCAACAGTTCTACTTCGCCACATAACGCTGACGATTAACTTCTCTGGGTCATTCATCAAAGGGCAACTTGAGATTGTGTTACAGAGTAGTTCAGATCAGGTACAAGTAAAGCAATACAAGTTAAGTAAGTATAAGTATTTATGTAGTATATGACATCTTACATTATGTAGGTAAATATATATTTTCGTGTTTAGTTAAGTGCAAGATTGCATCAATAAGCAGTAATTACTATAAAATCAATCTGCATGTGTATGACAAAGGACCACAGCCGTAGGTAGAAGAAATAGCTCCTCACTGCTCCTGTAACTAAAACAAAAGAATGGATAATGCTTTACAAACATCTACAGTAAACATAATATTATAGTAATAAACACTAGATACCAAACACACTAAAACACTAAACATTTTCTATCTAGGACAAACCCCGGACCCAGGTTAATTAGACATGTACTAGTATTGACAGATCTATATATAGGTATATGGTTCACTGTTCACTCACATCGGCAAATGTAAAACAAAGTTATTCATTCATGACTTTCAATAGTTGCTCATTTGTATCCTATGTAATGTTCCATTTGACAATTACAATTTACAACCTGTGTTATTGACATTTTAAATTATAAGAAATTAACCCACAGTGCACACCATCTCCGTTTTATTATACCGTGCGTGCGTAAGATAAAAAGACAAATGTGAACGTTTCCTTCAGCACGTAGTCAATCACAAAAGGTAAGATAAAGTTAATCTACTTAAATTACAACCCTTGCTTTTTAATTTTTAGATTTGAGTAAACGCCCATATGTAACAGACAAACAGACTTAATCATCTAGCGTCTATAATTGTATGTAGTTACCTCCTATACGCTGTGAGGAAATTGTTCGTTCGTAAATAAATAGTTATGCACATGCAGGGTATCATCTGAATAATTCTTCTACTAAAATTGATAAGATGATTATTAGTACAGTGTAAAATTTACCTAAGTATGGGAATAATTATACCAATTGTGTCAATTACTTAGTACGCTCTTGATCGTTATAGCTAACAGAATAAGATCTTTTAATTTTTCATTAAAACATTCATTTTCTAGTAAGTGTACTAATAAATACAATCTACCCAAAACACTGATTTTGTAGTACTGCTTTAATAGGTATATTCACAATTTGGCTTTCTACCTTTCCCTGTGTGCCTATAACAAAAAACTTGCGAAAATTGAATCATTCCATTTCACAAAAAGTTAACAATTTTGTAGCAATACCACTCGATTATAACTGCATAATACAACAGTAACAACTTGTGCTATTGTATAAATGGCATGTTGTATAGAAAGTACTATATGATAGTGTACAAGTTAAAACGTACACCCAGTGTGCATGTAACTATCAAGACTTACACTTGTAGCATGTGCTGCTTCTTACACATGGCAGACTAAGCAGACTATAGAATGATTGAACAGAAAAGAAAGTAAACTCTGCACTTAATAAAATTAGCCGAAATTCGGCGACAGGCTTTCACTCTTTAAGTAAGCCGATACAATAGTTGAACAAAAACTGTTGCTCTTATATTTTCACCCCTTCCACCTTTTTCTCTGAAAAGAAAAGACGACAGCCCTTTCACTAAAGTCAAAGTTTCACCTCAAAGTCAAAGAGACTTTGGTTGCTGTATTCACTGTATGGACGGCAAGAATTCATTCTTTGATTCAATCACTAAATCACAAAAAGACAATGGATTGTTCACTCCTTCAGATGTCTACGCTACAACAATACAATGGAATGCGTTCTCTTAAATTCTATTGTTGTAGAGTAGACTGTGGATCCTAATTCTCTGTAACTTACACATCACACTGGATTCATTTGAACTTTTAGTTAGTATTTGTTTAATAGTAGCTATAGCGCTTAAATATACACCAGTATGCTGTAAATATATGTAATAGCATAATAGGATGAAATTATTTAAAAGTGTTCAGTTTGATTAAATTCAGGTCAGTCAGCTTTCTTCGATTAATTTTGCAGTATACCTTCATAAATAAGCGTGGTGGATATTTTTTAATATCATTTACAATAACTAAAGATCCTTAGGAAACTACTTGTGTACAACACACGCATTAGAAAGTCAAGGTGTGCGAGTAGATTTTTGATTGATTGATTACGGTTTTATTCAAGTACGTTAGGGAAAATAAGGACATTGCACTGAAATGACGGGATAGTAAAGAAATGTTAATCTGTGAAACTACTTAAGATATGAAATACAAATAGTTAATAGAGTAGTAGATCAATTGTCCAACATTAATCATGCGTTATTTTCTGATTAAATAAAACATTAGTAAATAAATCGAAATAACCCGGTTACGGAATTTCTTAAAGATGGGTCATGTCATTACGGATTCTTATCACAAGCTACACTTTTTTGCTTTAGTATGCTGTTATAGGACTGGACAATCAAAGTAAAAGAAATACTATGGCATGGCATAATGCTGTCTTAAGTACGTCTCTATTCTGCATTGTGTGCCGTACCATAATATGTAAATCTAAATATTTTTTCTCCCCCTATGTACATAACCTTCTTGTAATAATCGTTGACAATAAAAACAAACTATGCTGTGCATTTGACACACTGGTTTTATAATATGGTGCATTATTGGATCATTGAATTGAATGGCATATGAGAAAATCTTAAATATTTACATAGAGAAGCAAATGCTTAAGGATTACAATGTAAACCGATTTCCGGACTCCTTCGGGGGTGCTCATGAGTTTACTTCTCTTTATAAACTAGCGTATAAAATACAATAAATACATATCAGGATTCCAACACATCGTAGTGTTAAACTATATAAAATAGTATTACATACTACAAGTATGTATCGCTATAACTTACAAACAAATAATTATATCTTTGATTTCACAGATAGAATGATTTCTGGATTTGCGGGAGCAGCGGCTGCTGCCGCTGCCGTTCTACAACAAGCTGCTGTTGTCGAGTCGTCATGGGCCAATTCTTTTCATCCAAGTACAGTATATGTAGTAAACAGTTTTTACTTTTTCCGCGTGTATTAACTGTAACCATATCATTCATGCTCATATAATGTATTTACAATACTATATACATATAACCATAGAATAAGTTCCATTTATTCCATAAATGACATTTTTCGTACCAAATAAAAGATCACTGTTGCAAGTTTATAACAGATCTAAAATAAACAGAACCATTAAGACAGTATTCAATGGATGTACCAGTATTAGTATTAGATATGAGGGCCACATAGTGAAACCCTTTCTGCGATAAAGATTTCCATACGCATCCGGTACTTAATTCAGTTTGTGGTAGCCAAATACATTGTGTATTGTATATGTACCGTATAAACAAGTATCTTCTATCCATACTGTGTCTCACATGATCAAATACTTCTGCTTTATGTACCTACAATTGAATATGTTGTCTCCAAATATAATTCATTCTGTCGATCGCGTACCTTTAGCGTGCAAGATTTATTTTATTGAAAATACATTTCTTCTTCTTAGCAGGTCACCACCACCACCATTTCCACCATCATAGTAATCCTCAAGAAAATTTAGACAGCGAACTCATGCATCCCCATCACCACAACACACATTCCAATGGGCAAGAGCAACCCTCTCACAATCAGCACTTGTCTTACCCCAACAATTGTTTCGACAATAACAATGTAAGCACCAAGCATTTTGGACATCATCACCATCAGCTTATCATGGAGTCAACTACTGGAGCTTTTCGAAGTAAGTGTACCTATCCGATTTGTAATTTGAACGTGAACATATTTATCTAGCCAATACTTATACGTACTTGTGTTAAATATTAACTACTACTATTAGGTTTAGTATAAATAGATTTTCTGAACTACATTTTATAGCTATTTTTTTATTCTTCCTATAGATATTGCCATTTCTTGTCAGTATTGATACATAATATGTACTTTCTCCTTCAAAAACAGATACTAATTTTTTGGTAAATTTAATGTATGCACTTTTATTACGTAGGTATACCTTACGAAAGTATTTTTTTCTGAAGTACGTAGGCATACCTTAGGAAAATAGGCTTTAGATCAATTCATTACCAAAGGAAGTTTGCCTGGCTGATTTTAATTCAAGTATCAATGGGTATTTACTGTTACTATGTATATTAATAATATATTTTAGCATAAGTGGGCATAGTTGAGAAGATGAGACGTAGCCCAATGCGGAGCATCAAACAGCTCTAAAAAACAAACAAAAAGCTTACACACATGTCAGATAATAAAAGATTGCTAAACTGAAGTCAACTGAACATTGAAAGAAGAAAAGTCGAGTAGGTCGAAAAAGACAGTGCAAGCCCACCTGGAGCGACTTGTAAATAGCTTTCCCCGTAATTGACTTTTCTCTTTAGTAAGTTGACTTTTCCCTAAGCTAGTTCCTTACAGATATTCTACTGGGTCCCTACTTGTCATTTATCTTATATTGATATACAAAACAGCCAGGTAAACTAAAGGCAATACAAAGACATACTAACAGCATAATATAAAGTAATGATTCCTTAATCCTCATTATATTTAATATAAGAGCCCGAGGTAAATAGAAGTACAGTAGTAAGCAAAATAAGCTTAAACATGTATGCCTAACGATAAGTTACATCACATCAAATTTCCAGTTTGTTCTGTATGCATGCATGCAAAGATCAATCAGTCTTCCAAGACAAAGAACTAAAGACAAGTTGCTTATAAAAAGTATCTTTCTCGCAGGTGGGTTGACTTCTGTAGTAAATAGATATCCAAGTCCATGCTCCTTGCTGTGCTACCCAATTGTGCTAAAGTAAATGTATTTTCTATTTTTAAAGGAAAAATATGCCTGCTTTTCTCAAACAGAAAGTTATTGAATCAAAGATGATCATAACTACTACAGTATCTGTTGAAATTGAAATTGTTCTTTTTGAAAATCTGGCTCACTATATTTAATACAAATTCCTACTACCATTGCATTATACTTACTGTACAATTGTGTGTGGATTCATCCTGAAGGAATTTACTTTTCATATTAGTAAGGCACACTACTACTAGTACATGTAACATAACGGTTTTCAAAAGCAATAATCTCGAATGGTAAATACAGGATTGTTTCATAAAAACATTATCAATTTTAAGTTTCAGATACAATCTATTATACTGTACTGTAAATATCATAAACGTGTTAAGTGTAGAACTGCAGAAGCACATTGCAAGGTTTGATGTAGTTGAGTATCAGACTGTCTCCTTTGTTTACAATAAAGAGAAGAGGATTGGGAAGAGTACATATTGTTTATTGAAGTAATTAAATGATCTGATGATCTATTACTGTATTAGAGTAGAGTATGATGAAAATTGTGAGAGAAAACTTGTCTTGGGGCTTATTTGTACTTTCTACTGATAGAGTTGTTGGCTGAAGTGAACCGAATTTGCTCATAGTGTTATTCGATCCAGTTATTATTACACTCTCGATCCTCCCTCGTCAAACTGACCTGGCCTGTTCTGGCTTGGCCTGGCCTGCTTAGATGGATTTCATTGCATTTTGCTCCTTTCTCCTCTAGCAATACACAGCAGAACGGATTACTACATATTTATTACATACACTTGCACTTGTAAGATTATAAGCAATATGTAGTAGCGTGGAGGGAAACAATATTACTACAGAATCCAAGCAAACAGTTTGCTTAACTTCAAATTCGAAATGCCCATATCTAATGTAAACTTTCTAAGTAGTTATCTTTAATGCATGTAGTATGTACATATAGTGTTCTAATAGAGCAACAGCCAAGAGAACAATTCTAAGTATTGAGTTATTGTATGATGGGGTATAAATATGTTGTTTCGTTATTTCTACCTTAGTATAAAATGAACTTATTAATATCTAATATCTACAGTTTCAAGTTAAGTTACATACAGGAGTTTATCGTCTAATAAAACATAAGAGATATTACGAGTAGTGCGGGAATGATCTTTGCAATTGAATCTTTCATTCTCATTCTACCTTATAGTAGCATTAACTTTATTTTCAAGTTTTAGTGAGCGAAAAATAAATTTTAATAAGTATTATTATTAAAATCATTATTATTAAACTGTAATAGTTAATTTGATCTTATCTACCATATAAATAGGTGGTTATATGCATATTTTTTACATAACGATATAGCTGTGATATGTATAAGTCTTAGCATCAGCTAGTGACTGTGTCTCATTGTTTAATTTCCCATTGTAAAAACACATGTCTACTTAATTCGTTAGTCAAAATTGCACCACATTTATTAGTACTTTAGTACTTACTCTACAATACTGTAAAGTAGACAATAAGAATACATCGTCAAGGTAGGGGTGAAGTCATAATTTAACAAGGCGAAGCGATTTAGTGATGAAGCGTAAAGGCTGAATTGAATGGGGAAAGGAAAAAGAAACAATTGCACAGCAGCGCGTTGTAAAAGGAAAGATTCGTCTCAGCTCGTTGACTTTTAGGAGGATGCTCTTTTCTTTCCTTTGATGGTTATCGCCATCGTTATCCTTGCACACAATATTATTATAAGGTACTACTATGTACTATAGTCATACAACGATGCTTCAGGAGACTGTACTTTAAATAGGTAGTTTTAGCATTTAGCTAAACATATACTCTATAATATGTTTATACAAACCAATTGTTCTAGGTACAATAAGAGAAGATTATTCTAAATGTAAGTAATACAGATTGAAACTTGTCACGTTACTTAAAAGATAGAGAGTGCACAGTAGAGAGAGAGAACCGTAAATCTCATATATTATCGATGATAAAGCTGAGGTTAGAAATGAAAAATTCATTACAACCACAAATGTATTAAATCAGCAACGGTTCAGTTCAATTCAGTAGGGCATCCATGGGCTAAGATTAGACTTTATAATATTTGGCTACAATCGTTCTGCTTCTTTTATGTGCTTTAGGTTACATACATACCTACACCTACCCTAAGAGAGAAGCTTATATTTGACAGAAATATCCTTATAAATATTTTATGTACAGTATTAAATACATGCTGTAGCAACAGCAAGTATTATAAGAAGTAATGCTATCTGTATAAGATACAGTGTAACGCTAGGAATTCTTATATGATACTTAAGGTATTATAAAATTGATATATGAATGTACGGCGCAGTTGAAAAGGCCTTGCAAGGGTGAAGATTCAGTAAGTGTAGCTTTAGAACGTGTATAGCTTCACATAATATGCATTCAGTAGAGAAAGCGCCACGAAAAGTTGAAGGGAAGGCAAAGCTAGGGGTGCAAAGCAGAGAAATACGGAACGAATTCCGTGCATGGAAAAGGTTCTCTCTGTCTAGAATATCAAAACATTTCCTTATGTAGTGCTGATATGTATCGGTATATAGGTATTATTGAATCTATTCAACTACAATATGATTTCTAAGTACGTACCTCTATGGCTATAACTAATACATCTAACCCCTCCGCTCTTAGAATTCTCCACGTTCGTTCTGATTTGATATCTGTGTCAAAGAGATCACAATGCAATCGTGTGCTATTTGTATTTGTAAGTATCATGAATATGCTGTATACTGTATAACACACATATGTATAATAGCTTCCAGTAGTAACAGTATCACATTTACATTCCGTTTCTCCTAATATTTTATATTTGCACATACTACATAGCATGATCTGCTCAGCTAACTGACTCTACTTTAGGAAAATGAAGTGGAAAAAAATTTGTAAAAGCATCGTAAAGCGATTAGTAATGGAATCGTATAGGTTTTCCGGGGTGGAGTGTGCTTTTGTTACGGTAATAACAATCAATTGCACTTGTTAGCACAAGAATTAGCATTTAGTGTGTATTTAAGTACGGGAATAGAAATGGGATTTCATATTGATCCCTAAATATCTGTAAATTGGCATTTATCACAATAACATTCATAATCATAATGCGGGGTAACTGAGATATTATGTGGTCACACTTTTATACAAAGTTGAATTATAAAAGTCTCTGCACTTAGGAATGATTTTGTTATTTACCATTTATAGGTCATCACCATCACCATCAAAAGCAAGTCTATATCAAGCAAGAAGTTACTTCCACAGATATTCATCACAGACAATCTTCATCTCTAAGTTTTCTGTCTCCATCGGGCCCGACAGGAAATTCACCTGAAAATCCATACGTGGGAGCAAATCCTCATTTAGGGTCTGATGTTATTAGCAATATGGATGGTGCTGGAGGTGGCAATGGCTACTATGGAAGTTACCATGGAAGATTTCCACCCGCTGCGGACTATAGCTCAACAGGAACAGAAAATCACAATATTTTCAATCACGTCGATCACCATCACCATGCAGCGGCGGCCGCTGCAGCTGCGGCAGCGAACCTCATAATGGATTATCACCAAGTCAGCAGCGGTGGGGGAACGACCATACCTACAACTACTAATTCATCAATGAGCAATAGTGATAATGTCATTAATGGTGGTAATTCTAAAGGTGCTTCTTCTTCCACTCCGAGAGTGAGAAATTATCAAAACCCTTCTTCCACGTCCAATCCTTCAAGACAGCTCTCAACTGAAGGCGAATGTCTCAATACGAGGTTTGTAATTTGTTTCTAGAAATGCTTACGCTTCCCAACTATCCTAATCCCATTTCACTTTCGAATTGATATGGTTCTTTCAGTTCTTTTCTTTGCCGTATTTATCTTATTAGGCCCTACGGGGAAAATATTCCGAATATTAGATATTAAATTATTCCTAGGTCACACTTCTGTGCATGATTGTATAAGACATTATTGCTAAATATTAAAAATTCAGTGCATCTATTGGCTGTGCGGATAAAATCGCCGTACCACTCTTTAAAAAATCGTCGAAACGATTACTTCGAATCCGAGTAAATTGATAATTTTTTATATGTAAAATCCGAGTCTCGTGGAACTTTTGCCAATTTTTTTTCGAGTTGATCCCCCCATGGACAAACATTTGGAATGTTTTAAAAACACCAATTAAAATCCAATTTCAATCACAGGAATTAATTCGATAAATATGGTAAGTAATAACTATTTCAAAAATCGACCTGCTGAAGACATGTCATATGCATATAGTGCAGTGTAGCATTTGTTTGTGTTAGCAGACTAAGCACACTGCTTATATGAATAGAAAAGCTATAAAATAATGAATCTATTGTCTGCCCAATATTATGACTTCCTAGCCTTATATGCAAATTGGTGAATGACAAATTGATGCATGGGGACACTGGGGACCTGACATAAGATATGTATATGGAGTAAGAAATTTTTAAATCTCAGGATGAGATTCCAAATGAAATGGAGTTTTTAATTACACTCATTTCCTTTATTCACAATCAGTGAACAGCTTTCTTCGAATACTAGCTGCTGTTCACTTGCTTACGAATGTAGCACTGAGCGATCTAGAGCAGCGTATTCAGTTTCCTACTTAATAGATTTCAGCTTTCCAGGATTATTTCTCCAGTAGGAGTGGAGAGTGGATAGTTATACCAATTTATACGTAAGTAGTTTTACTGCTAGGTATAAGTATTAGGTACCTACATATTATCCAGCATTTAAAAAAGTATGATAAGCAATCCGTTTTTAATTTTATAACCCCTGGCCCTGCTAGGCTAGAGATACAGGTCAACAATGGTTGCTATCTTTTATTGGTGATGTGTTTATAATAAGGAGGTGTAGCAAAGTTTCATATTAAAGTACATAGGTATATGTAAGTAATGATGATATTTTCATCGTCATGATATGTATTAGAAGATCAGTAAGAGATGTATGGCAATAATGTCTATGTTTAGGTAGTGTACATATATCTAAAGTTTCATTAAATACATAAATGCACATTATTTAGGAAGCTATTAATTGATGATGATGTCTATAGATTGCAACAACCGGGGATCTTACAACCACCTTCACCGCTGCTAACACCAAGCGGTAACCACCATCACCAACCAACAACAAAGTCCCATAATCACCAGACACATAATTCAGCACTTACTGAACTCAACGCATATTACGAGAGACATCATTGCTACGATAATCACGGCAAGTATTTACTACTGTCAAATCTTCAATTTTTACCTCCAGTACTTACAGCTGTTTAAATATTAATAAATACTTACGTATACAGCTTCAGCTATCTATAAGTAGTACTTGATATATGATATCCCTTAATTCGAATGCGTAATATTTTAGCATTCAGTATATAATTGTGGAATGTGACTTTATTTGTAAGTGGATATATTATTTTATAATTTGTTGTTTTGAACCTACCCAACTAGTTGAATCGGTTCCAGCTTTCGAATTTGCTGGAATCTAAATCTATAGGAAGCATACATAGTCAGTCATGTAAATATAATGCACAATATTTGGAAATCTTTACATACTACATCCTTTCGATCACAAGATCTCAAATCTACTCAACCTATGAGATTGAACATTCAAATCAGATACAAACAAAAGTAATTAACAGCTCTTCCTCTTCCAGAAGAATCGACTAATTGAGCTCTTTCTACAGTGGTTAATTGAATTTTCTCTCCGCGTGACATAAATCAAGTTTTGTCGGTAAATGAGTTACGTTGTTAGGTCCTTGAGGTGACTTTACTTGTTAGTGATAGTACGCAAATATTTGTCACCCAAAAATACTCCTATCTCCCAATGATGTACCTTTTTCTTTCATATTTATTAGTACCTGCATGTTCAATAGTTAAATAGTCTATATTTCTTTTCTCTTTCTCTCTTTTCTCATTACTAGGCCATTACGTCATACCAGTCAAACATTTGTCCTCTCCATGTCTTTATTGCAAGCAACTATGTCAGCCAGGACAATGCTACTAAAATTGTCACGGGGAGGACTATTTTTGACCCCGGTAAAGGCACTAAAGGTCCCTGCAGTCCAATAATAGTCCTGACTATTATTTATCCCTTAAGTGATCTATTTTTGTCTTACATGAGTATCGCTTTATCTATAGCTTTCAAAATTTCAGAAATATTATTAGTATTTTACGATAATTGTATTCTCCAGTCACCAAAAAAAAAGATTAGTGCCAATTCGAAATAATAAGCTTGGAATTTTTTGACATGTGTTATTAAATGTGCTCTATTATATCAAATTGAGGTATTTAAATTCAAAAGTTTCGTTTTTTGAATACAAAAATTAAAACTACTTATGACTGACTATATTTGGTCTTTTAGGAACTACAATTGGTCCCTGGGAACCAAAATTAGTCCCTAAAATGTTAAATTTAGGGGTCACTATAGTCCTAACAATCAATTTTAGGCAATTTTAGTAGGATTGTCCTAGCTGTATGTAAATATTTAGGAAGCAAGTATGCATTTGTATGTCTTATTAAGTCTAGATAAGTAATATGTGAGTTTAGGCCGCAAACTACCGTACCGTAACTTGTAGTGTAAGTATTCTGAGTAAGTTCTGAGAGCATTTTCTAAATGGAAAGTAAAAAGCGAAGGAAAACATATTAAATATTATTTTCAGTTCATAATCCGATTCCCCAAAGGTTACATTCATCCAACTTAAATTCAAGTATACATGTTCCTCTACATACAAAGAGGAAAGCGAGAAAAATCATAATTGAACTAAAGAGCACAGCGTGTGGTTTGGTTTAGCAAAAGGCTCAGGTCTCCCCGTACGTTCGAGTTCCATGCATATTACCGAACTCGTATAAACATTGTATATCGAGCATTTATGTATAAGATCACATGAACTTTTAGCCCCATTCACAATTCAACCAACGTACATTTTAGCCCCATTTACTTTACAACTCTCGTGATAACGACCGACCTGTACAAATCGTAAAAACAGAACCTCTACTGATCCTTGACACCTATCTACGTTATAAATGTCCTCTGTTGACTGTGATCACTATTAATAATGTCTTAGCTGTTTAAAGGAAGATGTAAAGTAGGAAAATGGTTCTATCATATTATATGGGTGAATATTAATTTAAATATAAGTAAACACTGTAAATCCGTAATTATAGAATCTCTGCGATTGTTCAAGTAAAATATTACAACCATATAAATACATCTGCTTGCTCAGTATGCTATTATGTTAAATACTGTGGCTTGGTATCCTTTGTTTCATAGTAAGTATGACCTAGGTACTACATATTATATACTACTTACTTACTTATAGGTATTATCCATCCGATATGAAGCTAAAAATGATGGCGATGAAAAATGTATCTATAGTGCTTAGTGCAGAAAGGAATTCTGAGGAACAATGGATAATTTAGATGATTTTTAGTACATGCGAGCATCGGGATAACTTCATTCATAGCGTATGACGATGAGTTATGTAAGTTATGCACTAGTGTTCTGTAAAGTGAGCTTAGAACAAAACGCAAAGCTTAATTAACCCTTACTGAATAATTAACCGGGCTTTTAACGCTCTTTATCAACTCCTGTGGGGGAACACGGAGAGGAGAGAATGAAATGAAACAAAGTCACGGTCTCCGCACTCAATTTGAAAAACTACAAATACACAACACATACATATAAGTAGGTACCATTTATTTATATAAAACCTATTCTCCTAGGTATCTGTGAAGTAGCAAAATAAATGAACAACTGAACCTTATGCGAATACTCCGGTTATTTGTACATAAGTACATACATAGTGCCCTATGATAGCTGAATTTAATTCATTTGTTTAATCCGTGTAGGCATTCCTTGATTCTTGATGGACGAAGACGGGAGTGAAGTTCATAATCTAGCACAATCCACATTACATTACAAATACAATTACAAATGCGCTTGGTCGGTTTTAGTTTTGAGTTGGGAAACATTGGTAGATAGATTAAGCTAAACCAGTTAAAGTAAAAGAACGATATCATTTTTCCGGTTAGGGATTTTCATTTAGGCTCATCAGAAATGCAATGTAACTTTTAGAGAATAGGAATTATGCAAAATCTAGTTACAGCTTTCACTTTTCCTTTAAATCATGTGAGATTTTTGTACATGTAATGTTGAGAGACATGGGCATGTAAAGTGGTCTGATATAAAACTAACTCCTACTTGTGTACATATATGTCGTAGGCGTAATTCATATTAATTGAAATCCAGTTTATTTCATTTTAATTATTTTTAAGTAGGAGAGAAATGTTTATTAGTAATTTGTTTACATATTTACTATTTGGGAGAAATGCATTCAAAACGCCCTAACTTGAATACCATACTATACGTAAGTAGTACTACGTATTTACGTGTAGAAATCAAAACTGCTTAAGAATGTGGACATAAACGGTAACTTGACTATGACTTATACACTTATCAAGTGGGACAAGCTAAGAGAAAAACGTAACCCTACTCTAAATCATACTGTAGCGGATATAATTCCACACATTTACTTATCAACTATATCATGGACGCCCGTCCTCTATAGTAACCTCATGTAATATCTCTTGTACATTTTGCTTGTGTACGTTGCATTCCCCTGGCATTCTATGTATATTATTCCCCCTTTCTCTTTGTTATACTCAAAGCAAGTGAAAACAGCAATGTAGAAAAGAATAGAATGTTTTCTCTGGTAAACTAGATCTTTTATTATTTCCACAGCTAAATCTTATTAAAAAATTAATGGTTCATTAGTATTCAGTCCGCCCACCTCTTCGCCTCTGTATATAAGAATATTCCCTTTTGCTAAGTATAATGTGTGTAAATTATAAACATATAAAGTTTTTTAAAAACATAAACTAACTCTACTCATCCTTTTGTCCATTTCCCAGTTTTATTAACCAATGCTAATTTTTATTCAATTTTACTAATACTAAATACTATAAACTTGGACTATTGGGTTGGTCTAGCTACTAGTGTGCAGAATGAAAGCAAGGATATATACTAATAAGACAGTGGGTTTTACTTAGTTGCAGGTTCTATTAAAAATTATATTAGTAAAAGTGTTCCCCCTATGCATAATAAAGATGAGGATCTTTCTCTTGAGGCTGCAGCTCAACATATTCTACTACAGAGCAGAGTAGAAAAGCAAAGTAGGAGAAGAAGTTTTGAGAGATGATATGAAAGAGTAGTCAAGTCATGGGACTCTTTATGGATTAAAATGTGAATTTAATACGGTTTAAGTATTTCAGTGTTTATAGATAAGCGGATTTAGTGTAGAATGTAGGATACTTATTCTACTGACATATGATATGGCATCTTACTCTTAGTTTTAATTTTCATAGATACTTTGCAGCTTATGAGCGGCTTGCGTTGGGTAAATACCAGAGAATTTTTCCAATGCATTAAATATGAGCTAAAAAATTTATTTTTAAGCTTTAACTTTAAGTCTTCCCTTAACTGAATGTTTCCCATAAGGATGCGTAGATAGTAAGAAAAGCAAAAGCATAATGTGAAGCCAGTGTTTTACCTACTCATACTCTTCTGTATTGTATGTATACGGTACTATAATATGTTGTATGCACACTAGTATAAATACGATAACAATTTTTACACGTTATTATGTACAGTATGTATAGTGTACTCGGTGTACTAAACTTTAAAAGAAAGATCTATATACTTAACTTACATAGTAAAAATACATACACCTACTTAAGTAGGTAGTACGCATGTGACCCTGAGGCATAAAAAATTAACGAAGAATTTTTTTGACAAAAAATCCTTATCTTTTAAAATGTTCCTAAATACAAATTTTTTGTAGTGCATTAGGTAAATGTTTGTATGATTTTAAATTAAATTTTTAAATGATATTTGACAGGAGGTGAGCGAAATGGAAGCAACAGTACACCGTTAGGCTTACCTTTGTCCTTGCCTCTGCCACCACACCCAATAGCGCTACCAATTCTGAGCACTAATGGCAATTCTTGCTCGCAATGGGGTGCCGGGACGACGACTCCTGTTCTCATGTCATCCAGTGCATCTACCAACAATTCAACCTCGTCCACGTCCTCATCAGCTCATCAACAACCGCTTGTGACATCTTTGCATGTGAGTTTTCATTATGAGCAGTCAACTTTTTCCATTAAAACCTCCCATGCTAAAAGAGTAAGAGTAAGACTGATTTTTTCGACGCAACATGAGATCAATCAGAGTTTCATAGGGTTTACGGCCTATCCACCCGATCCCTTCGATTTTATCTCTTTAATCTAACTCTATATGTACTATATGTACTACTCGTACTCAGTATCTATTTTCTTTTTTGCTCTTGCTGATATAATGACAAAATCAAGGGAAAAGTAATTATCTGATATCTGATGTTCTTATTTAATTGCTCATCGTTAATGGCAAACCTATTTGCAAGGAAAGAATGTTATTAGATAGAAATTAACAGGGTATAGTGCATGGTATACCATTTAGCATATTCGATGCTTATATAAATCATGTATAGTCAATATTTTGTCGTGGTTATTTATAACTGCTACAGACTATCACAGACAAACAACTGCAAAATCTACTTATTACTTATTCAGTTGGTTTTGGTTTGCGAAAGGATTAATATGTGGTTATACGTATATGTACTTATGGCTTTGTGTCGTATTTAGCATATTATGTACATTACAATTACAACTTATAACTATAAAAAAATTAAATTATTGTTCAGTTATTTTACTGATTAACTATGTTATGAGTTTGCAAATATTTTTATGTATTATAATACTAAGTATACGTATGCATTATACACAGGGACCAAATACTTCCAGTACCGGAACAACAGGTGCTACTTATCACCAAAGAAGAGGTTCATTACAATTGTGGCAATTTCTTGTTGCTCTTCTGGATGACCATTCAAATGCAAGCTGTATTTCATGGACCGGAAGAGGAATGGAATTTAAGCTAATCGAACCTGAAGAAGTAATTTTCCCCTACAAAAATCTCTTTTACGTTTAATTCTAAATATATATATTTTTACTTTTAAAGACAACTTAAAAGATTGCTTTAAAGTTGACATTTTTTGAATTTTGCAGGTAGCCAGGCGCTGGGGGCTTATGAAAAATCGGCCTGCAATGAATTACGACAAATTAAGTCGCTCTCTCCGCTACTACTACGAGAAAGGGATCATGCAAAAAGTAGCAGGAGAGCGTTACGTGTATAAATTCGTGTGTGACCCAGATGCACTGTTTGCATTGGCTTACGGAGTGGCCACGACAAACTCGGCAGGCACAGCTTCCAACAACGCAGGCGGAAATAGTGTTGTGGGTGCAGCTAGTGGAAGTAGCAATGCCCTAATCTTAGCCAGCGACTCCTCTGCTTCTGCCCTGACTCATTGTCAAATCAAGACGGAGTCAGCCGAGAGCATTTACTACAATTACGGATATCCTCCTCATGCTCACACTCACCACCACCAGACGCAGTTTATTCCGCACTCACTTCCTCCTCACAATTCTTCTTACCATCACCATCATCACCACCACCACCCTTATGATGATCTCATTCTAAACTCAGCCGCTGTCCCTGCCAATGTCAATAATAGAAATAATATCCTACCTTTAGAACCGACAAGGTAAACTTTTTCTACACTACATACTACATTCAAGAAAAATATCTAAGATATAGATGGTATGCTATATGTACATGAATATTTTTGCGTAAAGGGGGAAAGATGAAGTCGAAGAAGGAGACGATGAGACAGCAAGCAGCGTTCGAAGTAATACAACTAGTCCTGTTGCGGAACACACTAAGGAATTGGCAATGGATATGACAGAGAGGAATGGCCATCAGTATTCAAAAAGAGCTCAGGGAAAGTATCATCCCACACAGTTGCACAATAACAACAATAGAAGCGAAGAACGCAATAAAAATAATCGCTCTGGAGTCATTTCCAATACAAATAGCGATAGAGACCCTAGTCAAAGTCAAACTCATAATTGTTCCACTAACTACTAGAAAATCTCAATGTAATTACCTGCTTAAGTTGTATATGTACTTACATAAATATGGGTGGGTCACCACTTTAAATTGTTGAGCTATCCACTTAATAAGTAATTAATGGCTTTCTCTTATATGATTAGGATTACAAACATAATGTAAGTAACAACTTTAATTTAGTATGAAAATGCTTACTGCGATTATTAATGTATACAAGAGGCAATGTACAGAATATTATTGTGCATGGATTAGTGAATGATTTATTTATAAGTTGTGCTACTTATTGTTCATATGTGCTAATTGTTAGGCTTGAGGTTGAGCATAGGCATTCAAATTACCTTTTGAAATAAATACTTGTTTATAAAAACCTAATTACCTGGAAATAATCGTAACACTTTTATAATTACATACCCAATACCTACAACCTACGGATAACTATGTTTGTGCACAGTGCATAATAACCCGCAACTGCCTACCTTTTTGTAACTTGGCGTGCCTAATTAGAATCTTCTCCAATATGCGTCTGTAGCTTAGAAATATTGTGATGTTAGTATGATTAACTACTATTTCAATGATTTCCATAATTGGGGCAGCTCCTATGATGAATTCTTAAAATCTTAGGTACACTAGAGAATCTTTAGTCAAACTTTATTACTTCAAATCCAATTAACAGACATGCAATTTTGAATTTTATTTATTCATATAGTAAGGTAGGTCACGAAACAAAGTTTTTTCTAGACTAGAAGACCAAATCAATGTAATATAAATATAATCATTTGTAATTTAGGGTGTCATTAAAATTTTAGAAGGGAATAATCCACAGGGATATTATTCTCGACACTGCGGCTGGCTTTGCTTCGCAAAAAACTTGGGGTCTTCAACTCCTCTATACGGGATTCCATCAAATCAATTTGTCCCTTATACTTTTCTACTTCGCTTTCGGTTACTTCATGAGCTAAACAATTTAAAAATTAAATATTAACTATACCTATTATCTGTATAACAAAGAATATCATTATTCTTCCAGAATTTATGATTTTGGTTCGGCTTAACTAACCTCTCCTGAATTTTTCCAGCCGTCTTTTGTAAAAAGAGCTTGGTTCTCCGTCGATCAAAGAGTTTAGAAGACGAATTTCTTGCTTCAAGTCGATAAGTTTGACTCTAGAGCATCGATAGAAAACTTTTATCTTCTTGAGCTGAAGTTTCACCTCGTCCATCTCCTGCTCGTCCCTAAGATTTACAAAGAATTTAAATAATTTTATTATATGTAACAAAATAATTTCCAGTCATAAACGTAGTGAAGTCATACTTGGTGCGATGTTCTTGACTAGTATTTTGGCAAGAGGCGAAGCAATTTCTCCAGGAAAATCCTTTGTCAGCATAGGCCATTTTCAGTTTCCTTTTTGCAAGACGATAAATATCAGCAAGTTTAAGGTGTTAGCAATTCAAATACTCTGGCAGGTACAACGGAGATGCAATCCCAATGGAGAGTACACATATGTAGTATGATTGAGACTTTAACGAGAGTCTGAGTATAGAATATATCTCCGATAGCAAGATATTTACAACAGATAAGTCCAGCAGCTGACGAAATAATGTCCAGCCAAACCATAGATACTTCTGTAGTTACTCGTTCTTACTTTCGACAAGGAAAGTTGTTTTGAACCAAGTCAGTTCAACGATTTCTAACCAGGTTACGATTAGGACAAAGACCCCGGGTTTCCTAGAAAATGTCTTTTTATTGGTAAAAGTATTATTTACTATGAGCAAGTAGCTATATTCATGTACAGCTTTTAAGCTGAGGCGATGAGTCTGTGCCTCAAAATGTACATAAATATACTTTAATTATAATGTACCTCGTGCCAATATTGTCAGTTTGAGTTCAATACTATTGAGAAAGTGCAATAACTTGGTTGGGCGATTCGCGATTGGGTTTACATAATGTTAATATCATGGCCCAATTATTAACTCTATGTAAATGACTTCTGTTGTTTATATTTGTCCAATTGTTATAATCGCATGGTTTATTGTATTGTACTTAAAGAACGGAAGCTAAGGTTTATTGAATGGGTGATAAAAGTTTTATGCTTAACGAAGTGAATGAAACTTTGCAAATTGACTAATCTAAAAAATGTCTTGATGTCATAGCTCAGCTTTTTATTAAATTATCCATATGAACCTATAGCATTTACCACTACATTCCTCATTTGAACAATCGTTCAGTTCACACTTTTAGGCAATAGATTTCACAATAGTATAATAATTTTCATAATATCTGCCATTAAGGACCAAATTAACGCTTATTATTGTATGTATGCGATAACTGCAAAAATTAATCAACTAGGTATATATGTACATGATTTCGAAGAATGATGATACGACACTGTACCATTCACTAAAACCTCTATAGGTGCTAGAATGTATGTTATATACGTTTCGTAATTATAATAATTTTTTATAATATTACGGCTACATAATATCCCCCGAAGTTGGGTACATAGGTGCGCATAATGAAATGAAACCCAATAGTATACTAATAATAAAATTATCTTACTATATGTGGGATGGGAAAAATTATTTTCCCTATTTTTGATATATAAAACTGATCTTACTACAGACATTATTATGATTGTCTTACGGTGTGGTGACACTCACATATTTATGATATTTATAGCACTCCTAATAAATCTGATGTTCTTTGATCCTAATGCTGATATAGACTTTTTTATTTTTATGTAACAAATATTATACAGTCTTATACATTTCTTTTATCCAAAAAATGATTCATATCATTCAGCTAAATACATACATGTTTGCAACTTCAAAAAGGAATTTCCATTATATGTTCGTCATAAATAATTCCACCGTAAATTATATGAAACATTTATAATACAAAAGTAGTTGTATGGTTAGTCAGAAATGCAGAGGCATTTAAATTATGTACATTACCTAAGTATGATTATCTAGATTTTAGACTATGTAGAAGATTAGACATCAACAGTTATAAAAATATGTATCCTTAATCCTGTACTACATACATATCTACAATGTGAAATTCAATATGCTATTTGCAACTGCTAACTATTTATCATCATTACCATTATGAACACATAACTCCCTTAAGGTAGTCAGTAGTATCTATGAAGTTTACAATTTGTAAAAATGTAAGTTATGAAAGGATCCAAACAAATGAAAAATGGTACATGCAAAATTTTAGTAACTAGAGGATTTACAATGGGTGCAGTGTGCAGAATAGAATTTACTATTTACTTAGTTAAAAATTGTGTAAGTACATACATATAAGTTATAAGTCAATGCCTAGTTGAATGCTGGAATAAGATAAAGAAATATTTACTATACACAAAGTAATACAAATTGGTTTTGTCAATTTTATTAGGATTTAGTAACGAAACGCAAAATATGTTTATTACAGAATTTGCAGGCCAATTATTGTGAGGAAAATCAATACCTTGCTAATTTATTATGACAGGTCAACGTACCAATAAAAGGTAGAACAGGAAAAAGTTCCACGTCACTCTTGTTGCTGCTGTTCCACCGGAGCTTGCGGTTCCGCAGCTCCAATGTTATTTGCAAGGTTTTGTCTTGTCTTAAACGCGTTTCGGAGAGTTTGGATACCCATCCTGGTGATATTCATGTAGTGCAGCAATACATTCAAATGGCCAACATCTTCCAAATAGCCTGCATGACAATATAAAACAATTAACACTTACTACCTATTGGTGGGGGCTTTGGGCTTAATGCACAATCTTAAATGCCTATGCAATGTATGAGCATGTACTATTAAAATTATTTTAACTTGGATGACCTTACTCTTCTTGAGAGTTTCCAATTGTTCCAAGGCATCGGGAGTTGTATTGCGATGCAAGACAGCGGCCTCCATTTTGTGGACTACCAATTTCCCCATGGTGAAATTCTTCAAGCGTTTTAAGTGACGATAGTGGCGACATTGGGCGCGGTAATGATTATAAAGACAGAGCGTGGTACTGCTATCAGCATCAATGTTGGGGGGATTCATTATGATCTTGTTCCCAGATAAAGCAGAGAACCTCAAGTTTCTAAAAAGAATTAAGATCCAGTTCTAAGTTCTGAGTGCAAACAGCAAAAATCAAAAATAAGAAATTGATTTCTTTTGATATAAAATGCAACTTACTAAGGGTAAAAGTGTTTGACGCTGTTTTACCAAGTGCAAAATTAGTTATACTTCCTTTATCGTACGACTGTAAGACTGTGAAATTTTCTGGAGTGCATTCCCTTTATATTTCCCAGTTTGTCACATAATGCCATATGGAGTGATGAACAATTAATAGATTGATATAAACTTTATCAGAGATGGGCATCGACGTTGGCAGTGCAATGCAATCTTTAGGATATGTGCAACTTTACTGTGCATTCATAGTAAGTTTTGCGTATTATCTCGGGTGGAATTTTTACTTTAACTAAAGCTAGTAAATATACAGCATACTATTTATTTATATTTACGTAATAAAGAGTTACCTATGTAAATAAATATTTACACTATTTAGGGAGAAAGGGAGATCATAAATAACTTTGTCTTCTGTAAATTGTGTGTAGTTTGTGTTACTTATACGAATATTAAGGTAACCACAGTACTTATAAATTCAAATATTTTCGTATTTTGTCTAGGACTGCCTGCGTTATTACATATGTAATAAATAGTTTTTTTATAATGTGAGCATAATTAAACTAAAATTGAGGCTGAAAAGCCTATGCCCATCTCTTTATGAAAAACAACGCAATATCAGACAAAATTACACACAATTGGCTTGCTATCAAATATGGTAGCAAAATAGCAATGCAGTAGAGTTCAGTATCAGCAGACGCAGACACCTCATAAAAGCGGATACTAGTATCTTATTGCAATTTCAAGCAAATAATGTTGTCATTAAGATCAGATTACAGTACACAGTATGTAGCGACATGACGCGTTCGAGTATCTTAAAATTGTTTCCCATGTTTCGATATAACATTAATATGTAATCTTTTTGCTACGTAGATAGTCCTAGGTGCAAATAAATGTATTTAAGAAATTAATTGTTACAATGCGGACGGATATGCATAAACTACCAAGCTACCATAATACAATTTTTAATTGGATAATTTTTGCCATGGAATATTTTCTCCCTTGTGTAACATGAAATGATTACTTTATATACTACCGAACTTGTCCATGTAATGACCCTCACCCCAGGGGAATAGGCAAGACATATTGTTCACAAAATTTACTCTAATAAATGCAAAAATATGAAATGATAATAAAATAGTACAAGTGAAGCTGTGATTTGTACATCAGCGAACTCTGCTCAACTCGTCGTTTTCATTGCGAACACAGATTTACTTTAACCATGAGCCAATGCAATTTTGATAATTAGTAACCCAACCTTAAAAATGAAAATAATGCTAAATGAATTCATTATGAATGCATTAGTACAAACTAATATATTATAATGCATGTAGTGTGTCACTCAAAGTTTAAATATCAGACGTGATTTATTTGCGGTTAGATTATAGTATGACTATAGCCAGTTTTTCAAAGTTCAAAAACATACGAAGTGATACATATACTGATATTAAGTATATATCAGTGATGCAATTGGTGATTGCAATTAAGCAATTCGCTAAAGTTAGGGTACATCCAGTGTTCACTTATTTGCAAATTTTTTACATGCTGTTAGTTATAATGACTCGGCTGTCTGTACTGTAATTGTAATATGAGCTAGGAATGTGAATGTATAAACGAGAACGAGTCAAATGACAGTCAACATAGAACATAGATTTTATAATATATAGACCTATAGAAGGGAATAGGACAAACATGCATATTAACATGCTTTATTACTTATTTTGTGGCATGATAGCAGCATATATCAGTAAAAGTATATTCGGATTATGGAAATGGATACTTATACGCAAATTCCATTTATGTTTTAAACATGCAAACTTTTGTGTACGAAAATCTTAAGAATGTTATCAATTGAAGTGTTGTAACTTGTAAGCGGACAGAGACTCCATTTGCGAATCATGCCATATTCACCAAGCATTTGAATTTTGTGTCTGACCGTATTGAACAAACGGTCCTGGTTGGTAAGCAGTTGACATCACTTCAACATGTATAATTGCTCGCTTAGCCTCACTCATGGTTGCCATTATCTTCCAACCATCTCGTTCAATTTGCAGCGTTTTTCCACTTTTAGCCTGCATAAGAATGAAAATATTTTTGCAATTTGTAAATAGGTTTAATGGTAAAATAATTACTAAAGGTGTTGTCAGTACCTTGGGAGGCTGCGTAGCTTGAATAAATGTAAGTTTACAAAATTACAGTAATTGATTTTTAGCAAATGAATGCAGTAGAGTACTAGAGTAGCTATGTATTTATGATTGTGCAAGTACTACAGATACATAAACACATACGTCTTTTAAGCATTAAGTAGTACAAAGCATGTAGATAAAGGAAAGTGTAAAGTTTTCTAGGCATTCTAAGTCTTTACCAATTGTTATTATATTTAGTAGTAATAGTTGGTTGCATAATAAAATACATTTTTTCACCTTTGCACGTTGTCGGTCACCACGCTCATGCCAGTCGCTGCTATTGTACATGTTATCGTATAGAGCTTCGTCAGTATCTGTTCCGGGATCAACAAAAGCCAGTCCGAACCAATTCTCGTAGAAGCTGTAGTCATACGGCACAGAAAACATGACAGCCATACGGAAAGGAGACTCTCCAAGACGGTAGGAAATGACACCCACAGAACCAGTTGCAGCCTCGCTTTTTAAGAAAATAAAGCGTTCAGTTTAGATATTTGTATTTATTTATATATGACTTACAAACCATAAGAATTCGAGCTTTGGTGAAAACTTACGAATTTTTAGAGAATGCACAAGCATCTCTTGTTCTTGGCTCAATTATCGGTTGCAGAGAGTTGTGACAATAGCCAGAATGACAATATTGATTAGGATCCGAAAGAACCTGTCCAGAATGGTTAGCTAAATACGATAACAATATTTATTACAAGATGTATAAAATAAATCTCTCTAAATGCGATTAGAAACATCTATAAACCTTACTGATTTCTATTGTGCAGTTTCTGTGAGTACTCATAGACTGGGACATTTCAGAGGTGGAAGTTCCGGCTAGAGAAGAGCCATCTACGATAGGAGTGGCCATTATACCAATTGATGTCTAAGATTTCACAATTGTGTCTCAAATGTAAAATATTTTCATGGGATTTTTGTTTGGAAGAACTTAGCAATTTTCCAGTTTCGAAATGAAAAGTATTACCAAAACTTATAATTGAGTTACCAGTTGAGGAAAGTAAAGACTCCAAAACCCAACTGAATGAAGTCTGTAAGCTGACTAAATCTTAAAGATGAGAATTGAATTTAAACTCAAGGTTAATAATTACAGAACTATCATTTACTATGTTAAGTTGTGCTAATTGGTGAGTCAAAGTGGGTTTTCTAGAAACGCATTTCTATGCTAATTCATAATAACCACAGTCAACTACACATTTGGAACTTATGTCATATACTTATTATTATGTTAAGTTAGATACAATTAAGTCTTCCAACTCCTACCTAAATAACTAATGTATATTTTAAGGTATAGTACATATTGTGTTATTGTGTATAGTTACCACAGGTGGACAAAACCAAATAACCATTAGTAAATGTTGGATAATCTCTACAAATAGATTTTACCTAAAACAATTATAATACCTACGTTATCTACTTAAAAATCCAAGTTAAATTTTCCATGATTCACTCACAATTCATAACACATACACTTTTTGGTTTACATCATATGGATTGCCTACATACAGATAATCATCCATAGCAAAGTTATTTAGTACAAGCTGAAGCACTTTACATCATCTGCGTCTCCCTAAATTACTACGAATCTTATAAAGATGGTTGTCATTCAGTAATTAAATACATGCCAAACAGCTATGTGTAATTCTCTGACTAATTTGCTAATAGCGACTGCCGGTACACTGTACACAGTTATCCGACTTTAGGATCTATTAAATAAATGTGTTTCTATCGTACATGTAGTATCATATTGGTAAAGTAACGGGCACATTCATACATTCTTATAGGAGCTTCGTCTTTTAATTGGGGCTCCTATTATAATTATATTTTCATTCACATTTTGACGCAATTGGCATTTCAGGTAACACCATATTTATTGTAATGTAATCTGACACTACTACAAAAGTGATGCATCATACAACATAAGATAAAATAAAAAAATAAGGAGCCAGAAATTCTGATACTGCATTTCATTAAGCACGTCTTTGAGACGCATTGCTACTATTTCTACTACAGTTACTACACTCTCTATTTCCTCAATTGTCAAAACCATTATAAATACAGAATTTGTCTGAATTTTAACAATATTATGTAGTATATTTACATTTACCACATGTAAACAACTGTCTGAATGAAGTCTCAAACACGCATTTCAAAATCTCAATAAATGAATCTGTCAATCTTGCTTTATATGTACATTTACAACACATACTACCTAGTACCTACATGCATACCAACAGCTTCCTAAATTTTGACACGTACTACTAGTACAATACTTAGTTACACTACATTACGTACTAAATTCCAAAATAAATCGGAGAAGCTGTTTCTAGATCTAGATTCCAGACTGCCTGTAAAGAATACATAAAATTATTGTACACGTTTGCCATAAACTAAGTATTTGAGCTTTATGATGCCAATCCTTCTTACGATAAATAAGAGAGATTCACAATTGTTGCCAATTAGAATGCAAAAATATTAGACTTGGGTACATAGCACTTGATTTGACGTGACGTTGACTTTTAATTCTTACAATTCCCTTTAGCTATTTCTAGGTACCTAAGTCTGTACGTAGATAGATTCAAGTATTGTAAAAACTACAGAACAAAAAGGATTAATCCTATTTTAAATGGCTGCTGCGTAGCATAAAGTAAAAATAAACAAGTCATCGCTCTAGCATTCACATTCACATGCTTGCAAATCTACTTTTTATTTGACGCTTCATTGCATAACGACTGTTTTTATTTCAATTCAAGTCATTATGCAACTTATTAGATTTAACATGCATTAATTTGTAATGCTGAAATACGAACTTACTCTTGTACCTTTTAGAATAACCAAATATGTATGTACCTAAGCAATTACTGGTACTAAGTACTTGACTATTGTTCTATTTGTTGACTAGTTCCAAGTATTTCTCATTCTCCACTTCACAAATTCTAAACCACCAAAAATGGATTATCACAAAAAGGAATTAGAAAAAAGATAATCCTTTTGTATCGGTAATTCATCCATAAATACTCTTCTGATGCAATCATTACAGAGTGCAGCATAGTCTATTAACATTAATTATGTATACAAATCTATTTGCCTTAAATAGTGCCAGAGTTGTTTCTTCCAGAACATACTGCAACTATGGTTAGGCAATTAAACATATATATGTCTGTAAATATCAACTTAAGTAGATAATATGCATTATGCAAGTTAATAATTATTATTAAGGGTAAGCATAAAAATATTTATGTAATATTGTTTCTATTTATCAGTGTATCTCAATATTATCGCAGTAGATATATCCCTACCCCTACCAACTATAACGGCCAATCATCCTTACGAGAAGTTCATTGTTCATGGTCTCCTTTTTTTGTATTCGTTGTCCAGTAGTTAAGTACTTTAGTGCTTACCCGGTATCGTAGTAAAAAATAATCTCAAGAACTGATCTGCCTAAGGAGTATAATTGATAATAAGTATAAGAATTGGTTTATACGTGCATTTTATACCTTTAAGACACTTATACCGTATAGTCAATGTACTGACGTTGGATGTGCATGCATGATGTTAATGTTAGTATGAGAAAACTGGTTACACGATTGCTTAGCCGTTCCACTCTTTCTGTGTGAGAGCAAATGCTTTACCTTTCTTCCCTCGTCAGCAAATATCATGTCGTGTATAAAGTTGGGCACTTGTTGCTTTTTTGCAAGCACATGATTTCTTTCCTTTTGCTTAGCGTAGCTGGCTGCCTCGACTCTGTTGGCATATTCAGGTATAACAATAGCTATAACGCTATATTATTTATCTGCCTGCCCTACTACACATATCTAGATATACAATTAAGCTGAGACTCGTTTTAAGTTGGATTGGACTGGATTGAAAACAGTCGAGGCGATTTGACAGGACTATACTTCACTACTGCTCTGTGATAAGTTCGTTTATATACTAATGTTCGCAACGAAGAATTGAAACAGGTGGCAAAGCCAACAGAATGTGCACTTCCTTTTGTTCTGGATCACTTATACATGAGGGAAGGCAGACACTGCACTGTTATACTCTAAAAAGATATTCCTAGGTACGTATTATGGCATATTAAGTAGCATAAAATATTTATATTAGTATTGTATATTATAATATGAGTATGTAAATATAATTTTGAACATTACTTTAGGAACTTTTAGCGTACAGTTGCAGTTTGGTTAGGATTGGAGTTCAGAACAAAGTACACTACACATTCTGCGTCTTTGAATCAGTTGTGATTCCACAACGGTCGTTGTATGTGGTTAAGTTATTTTCATGTGATTCTGGAGTTTCTATTAGTGTTGGGCTAACCTAAAGTACTACACATATGTAGTAGATTCTGTTCTCTCTCAAGTGTATGTATCTAGGATGATGGACTATTTTATCTTTGGATACGTTATAATAAGGTACGTAACACGATCTATAATATATTTATGTTCATCGTAAAATGTCAAAAAAAAACCTCCTTGGTTTAATTTTTGCGAGACTGCTATCGTATAAGCAGATTTAGCAACTAAACACAGCAGTACTTTGCATAGACATTTTGTCTGACAATAATTTGTAGATCGTATTTTAGTAGTGTGCTCCCAAAGCAGGGAAATATCCCAGTACTTCGTAAAGTTTATTACAATTTACAATTATAAGGCAACATATTACCTGATCTGAGATAAGCTATATCATTAATAATACTATATATTTTTGCATAAAACATGGAATGGGAAACTTTACGGTGAAAATGGGCCTGCAAATATTTTCCCTACTTACTATAGTTTGAAATGTATGTACTATTACTTCACATAGGTATGTTTACATACATCTAATCGAATATAATAATGTAGAATGAGGATTTCATTATTCAGTACTTGTATCCATTTGTAAATCGCTAAAAACCTGACGAGAAACCTAGACACGTGGACTATCAATAATGCATACTAAGCTGGACGCATACTACTGTACATATAAGTGAACCCAAAACTAAATGTGTGACGTGGTTAATCTATGCTCGGTGTAAATCTAGCAAAAATTTAGTTACATCTCTATGTACAGGGCTAGCCAAAAAGATGTCCCCGTGGTCTAGGTCATCTAGCTCCTAAACTAAAACTCCGATAAAAAT